>JZKD02S1846471.1:68718-79516 GCA_000966675.3 Picea glauca | reverse complement strand
AAAGAAAGAAAAATTTGTTTTCAGAGTTGCCCCCCCATATTCTTGCATAAAGCAATCTTATACTAAACTCTTAAAAGATGGAGGGCTAGTCTCTGAGGGTGTAAGAGTATAACCCGTCGGGATACTAGAAGGGTATGTTGGTAGCGACTACCGACCTGTGGTATGACTAGGTAAACCCGTCGGAGTACTGAACAGACTTGCTGGCAGCAGGGCATTCTACCTAGCAAGGATGATAATCTAACAAAAAAATAATAATAAATTTAAACTTGTCATGATCTACAACATTACTTGTAAACAAATCTGACATGAAGTATTTATGGTTAAGCTAGGGTTAATGAACTCCATAAACTTGCCATTGGGAACTAACTCTGAGACTATCTTGAAACTCTCTTGCCTACCTCTTCTTATCTATATATAGGATCTCTTATCCTATAGGTGGGGCCATATTTTAACCGTCTCGTCAGACCAATCTGTGAAATTTATCTCTACACTTAACAAGTTGTAAATCTTCGGCTATTGGGAGAACTAACCGGTTTCCTTTATTTTTTATTGCAATGTGTCACAATACTTAGGTGTGGGGGAGGGGTTCATGAGTTGAAAAATGATAACATTGCCTAGAAGAAGTAAATCTTTGTAAAAATTTATGTGTGTTGTTTTCATAATACATGTTATTATATCAGCATTTATTTTATTTTTGAAATGCTAATTCCCTTTGTGTTATAAATTGTTGTACATTTTCTTAACAAACCATTTAACTGGTTTATTTTTGTTACAAATTGTTCATTACAGAGTTATGATTACATGCCTTATAGAATGTGAGATAGAGGAATGGATTGTGTGAGAACAATGGAAAAACAAATAATATTGGAACACTCTTAGCCTGCCTCTGCTCCTATTCACTATGTTCGTGGCCTCTGAGGAATCAATTGCCTCAACCACAAAGCTCCCAAGAGTTGGAGACTGATGGTTTAAACACCACCAGTTTCCAAGAGAAAGTTATAACAGGGGTTTCAAAACCAAATTTCAAAACATCTCTGGAGCTAAGGGATACTCCAAAGAGAGGATAAAAGAGGAGCTAATCAACCCTCTCATAGTCATCACCAGATTGATCACATGTGACGGTAGATATTCTGTCTTTAAAGCTTGTCACTTTCGATTATTAACTCACTTTTAGTTCAATAAGCCATTGAATTTTCCCTTTTACTTATTAAAGAGTCTTGAGAAGATGTCTTCCCAAGTGAGGAAGAATGCAACCAATTCCTATAACAGCCTATTTCACCATGGCCTTATCAAACTACTTGTCTTAGCCGAGTTGGAGAAAACGTGCGATGAGTTCATTTACCAATTTGCAAACCCTTATATTACAATCAATACTGGCAAGAAAACTCTTGATCTAGGGAATGTTACTCCACCTAAACCCTCATGATCAAGCTATTCCTTTACCAGACCAAAAGTCCAAGAAACTTGTTGATACCCCTGCAGCCTCATCGGGAAAGAAGACCAAGAAGCCTATCGCTAAACCCCCTCTAAAAACAATAAAGAACTATTGCTAATTCATGGAACGAGGACGTGCCATATCTTCAGTCTGGGGGGAGTTTACTGAGCTAAAAAAATGCTATGCACTACCCATTTGTATAGCAAACCCATGAGAAGAGGAAGTAGGATTTCCGTCAAAATTCTGCCATACTATCTTTTTACAATGTCTTGGGATATTATATCAACAGTTGTTTGTATTGGTATGCTAAATTATATATTTTTGACATCATTGTGTGTGTTATAAGCTTGTTGTGAATTTTTATGTTTATGCTATAGAATACTTTGTACACTTAATTACTCTGTGTGACAAATACAAAGCGATAACAACTGTTAAATACTTAGTGTCATATGTATTACAAGCTTATGAAAAGAGGAACAATTGTTTGAATTGTTACAGATCGATGAAAGGAAATAAAAATTCTCTTGTTCACAATGCCTACCAGTACAAACCAATCCTTTTGTTAGTATTTGTCAGTTATGTCAGTCACCAATGATCAAATTTACTCTTTCATGTGATTCATAGGGTTATTAGGTCAAATTGTTATATTTTCAAAATAAAATTCTCAAATACAATTTAACACATCTTGGTTGTAAAATGGTCATTGGTGTGTCTAGGTGTAATTAATACTCCCTCCACTCATCCAAGGTCATAAATTTTCATCATGGTCATGTCATCATTCCTTTTCATAAATTTTCAAATGATTGTCTTGGTCAAAGTTCTACTTAAAAATTGGTTTCTAAATTCAGGAAGATGAATTTGACAAAAGTGAAGGAGGTTTTTGTAAATCACATACCGAGAAAAAAAAACCTCCATTTTATTCAAAGGTGTTATTATTTGAGAGAAATCCCCCAAATGCAGTCGCTATAGGAGGGTTTCTGCACATTTGGACAGCTTGACTTCAAGACAGTTTTTTAGAGGTTTGGAGAAGGCATTTGTAGTGCTTGATGGTTTCATTATGTAGAATATATCATACAATTTCCAACCATACCACTTTCATCCCAAAAATCCTCTGGGAAGGCCTCCAAAAACCCTCTCAAAGACCACATTGTGTTTCTGCTGAGAGCACACTGCGTTTCTGTAATTTTTGAGTAACCAACTTCAATATTGGATTATGAAAAAATGGGAAATTATTTTTTAAAAATGGAGAAGGTTTGTGTTCATAAAATACCCAAACAGAATAACCTCTCTCAGTTTTTGAAAATACGTTATGGTTTGGGATATATTCAATTCTCTTAGAGGCCTACTTTTTCAGAAAATAAAACACTTTGTTTTTCATGTTTTAGTCATGTTTTATTTTCGTGTTTTCCTAACAACTGGGGGTGAAGTTTTGAAAATCAAGAGAGGTTTTTATCAAGGTCATATAGAAAAACAAAAACCTCTCTCAGTTTTTACACAGGAGTTATTGTATTGTAGTTACAAGTGTCACTTTGATACCTATTCTTCACAAGTTCGTCGGGCCAGAATTGTTGCGCTTCTGGGAAGTCACTTTTGGAACTAATTTTGCAGAGGTAAAATTGTTGTTTTGCATGGTTTAAAGGATCAAGGGTATAATATACATCTCAAGGATTCCTCACATGTCATCATCAGCCTCCAAAACTCCAAACTCTCTAGCTCAAACTTAGAGAGCATGAAACACTGAGTCGTCATTTACGCCATGATAATGTTTTCCTACAAGCCAAGATGAATTCTCTACAGCGTTCAGTTGATGATATGATTGCCACCAATAATAGTCTCTGGATGCAATTGAAACATCACAAAAATCCTAAGTCAAAATCCCTCGGGCAAGAGGAAGAAGCTTCTAAAGCTAATCCACCCCCTCCTTCGCAAGTTTAGTCATGAAGGGCAATTTCTTTTTGTTTGCAATGGGACCTGCAAAATATTAGGTGTGGGGGTAATGTTGGGCCCGTGATATGACCGATTTTATGATGTTAATTATATCCTTTTCGTTGAATGTGTATATGTGTTTTCATGTTTTGAAGAAGTTTTTGAAGAGTTTTTGTGTCAAAATGCTATGATCCACACTAGGTATGCATAATTCGTGTTTTGCAATGATTTTGAGTTTAAATCAGTATGTTTTTATGATTCCAAGGGACTAATTCATGTTGTGTATGTCACAGGGAAAAATTGAAGCTTGTTTTTGCTTCTGGCACTCAGTCCGGTACTCCATCCGGCACTCTGTCCTGCACAAAAACGATGGGCGATTTGGCGGTTATGGTATTGTCGTCCAGTGGTGGGAGAATCATAGACATGGGTTTTTCTCGTTCTCATGCCCTCTAGATAATAAACTCTTGACAACTCATTTTGGGTTGTTATGTTGGGCGATTATTGACTCGGTTCATTTCGGTAGTTAGGGCATCATTAAATGTAATTTACTGTTTTTAGAAGAGGTTTGGCCCTCCAATGGCTAACCTCTTAGCTTGTAAAGCTTATAAATACCACCTCAATCGTCAGACAATAGTTAAGAAGTAAAGAAGTCATGTGTTAGAGAGAAAAGACAATTTCTCTTTGTTTTTCCATTTTCATTTTGTCAAAATTGTGTAAAGACTATGTTTTAAGTTTTAATGGTGAATTCGTGTTGTTGAAGATCGTGGTGTGCATTTGAAGAGTGACCACAACTTGTTGGGGGGGGCACCAACGATCTCGGTAACTATTCTATGAGTTTATTTGTGAATTAGATAGCGTGGATGCATTTTTATTCATTTTTTTGTACATGAATTATCATTTTACTTCTTTGTTATTTAATTTGTTGTTTATGATTTAATTAATTTAACTTAGTTTTTGTAGGTTATTATGAGGAATCTTGTTAGTATGCAATGAGTTATTAGTTAGTAGAAGCAAGCTTGCAATCTTCGACACTAACCCTTGTATGTAATTAGAAGATAGCTAGAATTTCTACATGCTGAAATAGAGTCTAAAACAGAGTTTTAAAACATAATTTTTAATTCATGCTTTCTTTGACAGAGTTTCAGTGGATGGATAGTCATTATTCTTTAGTTTTCAATTCTAGTTTGTTGATGTAGTTGCCATTTAGCTTTATTTATTTAATTCATCATTTTGTTTCTCATTTGCTTTCTTGCCATATGCTGAAATAATGTTAAAATTTTGTTTATGGGTATTTCCTCTTTTTGCAATTTGAATTATTAAATAGGATTAGTCTAGTTTATTTCATGCAATTTCCTTTTCTTAGATTTAGGTTGCAATTTCAAGTTGTAGTTAATGATTGAATTTAGTATAGTATGAATTTGCTTACGTAGTATAGAGTGCAATTGAATTTAATAACATAATCTCTTTATAATTGTTGATGATTAATGCATGAGTAATAGTCACATGAATATGCAAGGTAATTGGTGTTGTTTTCATAATGGCAAAGTTCTCACTGGATTGCCAGCTAATTCACACTTTTCATTTTTCTATTGAAGTCAATATCGAGTTTATCCCTCTTGAATTATCTTTCATTGTTAAGTTTCATCGTGACATTATAAGACACTAGAGACATTCACACAACCATCAACACAATATTTGAGTTTTCATAGATTAGAAGATAGTTTTCTTGCACTGTTGTAGGATAGATAGTCTTCTTGCTTTGGTAGATTAAGGGATAGTTTTCTTATCATAGAGATTAATTGTTAATTTATTTTATTATCATAATGGTTTCAATTTAGTAGATTTCCTTTTGTAAATTGGAAATAGTTGTGAATATTAGTTTAAGAATAGAGTTCACGTGTTTCTTAGTTTAATTAGTAGCTTATTGATTAGTTTACTTGTTGTAGAATTCATCCTAGGTTAGTTAGTTGTTTACTTTCTTTAATAGGTTAGTTGCTTACTTGTTTATTATTGCTTTAATAGAATAGTTGCTTGAGTGTTTATTTACTTGCTTTCATAGGATAGTTGCTTATTGAATTTAAGTAGGATAGTTGAAGTAGTTTGTTGTTGTTATTTTCTTATTAGATGAATAGTTTCCTTTTGCTTATTGTTATGATTGAACTAGTTTGCTTTAAGTAGGGTTTTCATTTGCTTTCCTAGAACTATCCATCGATCCTCTGTTCAAAGGTTACTTAGGGTACATAGTTTGAATTACTTAGTAGGGTTTGATCATTAGATATCTTTTCTTGAATAGATTAGCCCTTAGCTAGACACTTCCTTAGTTAGACTATACTACTACCGGCCCTTCTACCTTGGCATATATTTTTCTACAATTCTAAGTTTACTTACCCCAGGTTGACAATTTAATTGAGGGTTTTTAGTGTGTTTTTAGTGCATATAGAACACCCATCAACGGTCATACAGTGCCCGAGTATGAGGCCCGTTTCATGGAGCTTCTTCGGTATGCTCCCCACATGAATACCGATAAACTTAAGGTCAACAAGTTTGCGTTCAACCTTAATGTCATCATTCATGCAAAGGTGAGGATTTTGATGCCTCAAACCTTGCATGATGTTGTCCAAAAGGCCCTCATACCAGAGGAGGAGCTTATCAGCCGGGGTCAGAGCAGGACTCCAGCGAGACCAGCGGGACAGGCATCATCTAGTGTGCAACAACATCAGACACCAACTAGACATTCACCAGGATATCGTGGAATCTAGAGAGGATACACTTTCACTACACCTCGATGACCAGCGCCTCAACAGTGGATTCCTTACCGAGGAACACAACACCAACATCAACGTCAACCACAACAACAAAATTTTAGGCCTACTCAACAAAACATACCATGGTTTCAAGTCGGTGGGTCGTCATCTTCTACTTCAGGTACGAGGAGTACTGGATCAAATAAAGGGTGTTGGACATGTGGAGAGCCACATTATCAACGTGACTTCTCAGTTGAGAGGACTAGGGCATCTGGATCAGCCGAACCCACTACAGTGGGAGATTTGGCCAAGGCCCATTGGATTCATGAGCGGTAAATAACCACTAGGAAGAGTGCAAGTCGACTGTGCTCAAGATGTCAGGTGCCATTGCTGACCAGGCCCTTAGTATTTTGATAGATCTAGGTGCTACATAGAGTTTTATTTATGGTGTAACACTAAAAAGAATTAAGAAAAAGGAAATTGAACAAGATGAGTTTAGCTTTGTAGAAATGGCTTCAGGATCCAAACATAAGGTTGGAGGGAAGGTTACGAGTTGTAGCCTTAACCTAGGATATTTTTTCACAAGGGCCAACCTGTACATCATGATATTAGGGTCTTATGACTTTGTGATCGGTATGGACTAGTTGGAATCACATGAGGTGATACTCAACTGTAAGACAAAATGGTTGATCGTGGTCGATGATGAGGTACAAAGATGCATCATTGTAGGTCCGAACCAGGGAGTTTCCCTAAGGTTCATCTCTTCATTGTAGCTATGGAAGAGCATGTGCAAGGGATGCCAGCTATATAAGATCCTTGCATTAAACTAAAAAGGCATGGTGGAAGGACTAGGAAACCTTACGGTAGTACGAGAGTTTGTGAATGGCTTCCCAGAGGAGTTACTAGGGTTTCCTCCTGAGAGGGAATTGGAATTTACCATAGACCTAAAAACAAGAACTGAACCGATAGCGAGAACGCCTTATTGGATGTCAACCCCTAAGTTATAGGAGTTGAAAATGAAACTAAAGGAGTTGTTGGAGCTGGGACTTATATGATCAAGTGTGTTACAGTGGGGTGCGCTTGTTATTTTCATATGAAATAAGGATGGGTCGTGGAGACTCTGCATTGACTACCATCAATTAAAAAAGGAAATGATCAAGAACCAATATACGTTGCCAAGGATTGACAATCTATTTGATCAAATGAAAAGCACGATGATGTTTTCAAAGATCAACTTGATATCAAGGTATCACCAATTACGGATCAAGGAAGACAAAATCCCTAAGACCGCCTTTAAGATGAGGTTTGGACATTATGAGTTTATTATTTTACCGTTTGGACTAAGGAACGCCCCATGGGTATTTATGAGCTTGATGAACGGGGTGTTCCGCAAATACTTGGACAAGTTCATCCAAGTATTCATTGACGATATTTTGATATATTCTCGGACGATGGAGGAGCATGACAAACACTTGCGCTTGGTACTACAGTCTCTATGAGAGAACAAATTGTATGGGAAACTATCTAAATGCTCGTTTTATCAATCGAAGATTCACTACTTAGGGAATGTCATCTTCGGTGAAGGTATCATTCTGGATCCAACAAATATCAAGGCTATTATGGAATGTCACGTACTGATGAATGTCCCAAAAGTGCGTAGCTTCATGGGTTTAGCAAGATACTATCGACAGTTCGTTGAGGGTTTTTCAAAGATTGCAAATTCAATTATGGAATTGCATAAGAAGAACAAGACATTTTTTTGGACCGAGAAACACACGGAATCATTTCAGAGGCTCAAGGAGTTGTTGACGACAACACCATTACTAAGGGTCCCTGAAATGGACGAGGATTTGGTGCTATGCATTGATGCATCCAAGGAAGGCTTAGGAGGACTCTTGATGCAAGACGATCAAGTGATCACTTACATCTCGAGAAAGTTGAGAAGGAATGAGGAGAACTATGCGATACACGATTTGGAGTTATTATCCATTGTTTATGCCTTGAGAGTATGGAGACATTGCCTTATTGGATGAAAATGTGAACTAAAAACAGACCATTGTGGTTTACAACACATCTTTACGCAAAGCGACTTGAATGTGTGACAATGACATTGGTCGGAATTGCTTAGCGATTACGATTTTTAGATTTCCTACTTAAAAGGAACAGTGAACAGAGTGGCAGACATGTTGAGTTGGAGACCACGTGTATATTCAGTGATACCTCTTCAAATGAATCTACGTGAAGAGATTCTAACTACAGCACAACGTTGACTAGTATAAAGAGGGTAAGGAATTTTTCAGGTAAGACACCATGATGGTACCAAAAGGTGGAAATATACTGTGGAAAATGAAAAATCTTTGAGATATAATAACCGGATTTACTTACATTCTGATGACGAATTGAGAAGTTTTGATCTTATTCTAAGCTCATAGAGCAGTGTACATGGCTCATCCAGGAGTCACGAAGATGAGGAACGACCTTAATCCCTTGTTCATCTAGAAGGGATAAAGGAGGACATCTTCAACTGCCTGGCGAGGTGTCTAGAAGGTCAGCAAGTGAAGGCTGAACGTAGACATCTAGAAGGATTACTACAACCACATGAGTATTTTTTGGAATCGAAATGGGAAGTCATATGAGGGACTTTATTGTTGGTATTTTTGTTAACGACAGGGAGGCACAACTCGATTTTCCTGACAGTTGACACTCTGACGAAGAGTTCACATTTTGTCCCTGTGCGTATCATGCATTAGGTGCCAGGTATATCTAGAGTTTATATCACCAATATTTGAGACTATTAGATGTACCAAAGGAATTGTATCTGATAAGGGATTCAGTGTTTGCAAGACAATTTTGGACGATATTGACATGGTGTGGGGAACACCACTGAACTTTAGTACAACATGTCCTTGAGATAGATAGGTTGACTAAAGGAACGAAACAATTCAGGAATGTTTAGTTGCGTATGTGTGTGTTGGACCAACAAAAACGTTTGGATTTATTCTAGCCGCTATCCAAGTTTGCATACAACAACTACCAAAGCACCATTGAGATGGTGCCATTTGAGTTTCTTTATGGGTAACCATGTCGGACACCTTTGAGTTGGGATCGACTCAAGGATGGGGTCCTGGTAGGACCAAAAGTGATCCAAGAATTGAAGCAACAAATACAAATGATACGAAAGGGGATGAAAGAAGCACAGGATCGACAGAAAGGTTTGTTGGTGTACATTGCGTCGACCATAATTATGAAGGGCCTAACAGATAGCCATGCCTTATTCCTAAGGCATTGCACAATGTTTATCTTGTATTTGTGTGTGACTTTAGGTCAGTGATCCTACGCATGTGATTGACTTGATTTCTTGGCAGATGTTGGGAGAGGATGTGCTCACGATGGAGCTAATCCACATTCTAGACCATCGCATTTGAAAGCCACAATGTCAAACAATCAATAAGGTCAAGGTCCAATGGGATAACTACTCTGCACTCGTTAATCTGGGAGGACACATATGATATGCGTCAACAGTTTCCATTTTTGTTTGATAGCTAGACATATTGATATTGTTAGACACTTTATTTCAGCACTTATATACTGTGAAACTTCGGGATGAATTTTAAAACAAGAGGGGGTGTATGTAACATCTCTCTCTTACACGCACTGAGCGGACTTATTCTTTGAGGGCACTTGGGTGCAAGTGATCTGGGTCATTATACTATTGGCTGTTTTGATTATGATTATGAGATATTGTGGATTTGATGATATGTTATTTTTGTGGTATTCACATCGATAGGTGCTATTGACTGGGTTCTCCTGAGTGTGAAGGAATCTGGACGTTAGAGGATGGAGAGGCATCGATGAAACTCCTTGTACTAGATCAAGTCAGGGAGTGGAATGTTAGGGTTTGAATATTGTTTATGTGACATATGTACATATGATTAGATATTATGATGTTGATTGCTATCGCTGACATGTTTCGTTGATTGGATGCAGGTTGACGATAACTTTCCGACTAGACCCATATTTGGAGTAAAGGGGTCACGCATGACAACCAGAGACATTGAGGGAGTGAGGTGTGGCAGTAACCCTACCACAACCTACTAGCACTCCCAATGTGGCTCGAACTGTAGGTTAACGATTATCTAGTTCAAGAAGACCCGCAATGCCATGAGGGAAAACTGTGACAGTCGCTCACGATGATTCTAAGGGGCGTGCAATAAGGTAGGTTCCTTATTCCTTAGAGGCCCTTAGTCTCCCACAATATCACCTAACGGAGTATTGAATACAGGGGTTTCACATCTACCAAATTCAGTCAAGAGGCAAGTGGCACCCTTGGAGCATGTAGTGCGTCTTGAAGGGCACATTGTGAAAATAAAACAGAAGGAGGCGAGTGGAACCCTTGGAGCACGTAGTGCCTCTTGAAGGATGCATCATGCAAATAAAATGGAAGGAGGCGAGTGGCACCCTTGGAGCATGAATTGCATCCTGAAGGGCACATCGTGATTTTAACTATGGTAAGTTAATAAACCTAGTGACTAGAAAAATATACCTCCTTAGGACCCGGTCGGCCTTAAAATGAATGATGAGTGTTGGGACTCAGAAATGTCATATTTTCATCCACCTTTCCCTTCACTATTCCTTACATTTCATCGCCCCATTAAACCTTCATCATACCATTTTCATAAATACATTTGGGTTT
>JZKD02S1846471.1:40266-68708 GCA_000966675.3 Picea glauca | reverse complement strand
CATGCTTTCCTAGTTATTGTTTCAATGCTTTCTTAGATCAGTTTGATTTCAGCAACATAGATTAGATTAGATTAGTTCTACTTCAGTCCTGCATATACAGTGCGTGTTCTTCGTCGGTCTACGTACCCCGGGTTGACAATTAAATGGTTGGGCAAGTACTACAACGTTATTATAACGACATATATTTCGCCTAACACTAGCATTTATATTTTTCTATGTTCTTTGATTTCATTTTATCCCTTCCTGGTGTTTTCAAAAAAAAAAAAAGTTCTTACGCAACCATCACATCGCATATCCCTGTGTTGTTGGAGAGAATATTGAATACCCACATGTACGAATTAAATTTATGTGTCGCCTACCTATTCTTGTAAACACAAAAGTGTGGAGTGATACTCTTGAAGACAGAATGCTGAGAATTTTAGAAACTCATTTTGGCCCTCACTCAAGAGAATCAATACTAGCAACCAGTTTCAATTATTTTTAGTTACTCAAGTTCATCTTGTAACCTGCATTTAATTATAGAAGAAATAGGATGTCATGGGAGTAACCACCTAGGATTTCTTCTTAAAGGTTTTGGGCCTCCAGTTGAGCTTTTTAAAAGGAATACAGTTTCAGGGGAGGTAAATCTTTTGTAAGTGACATGTTGCCTTCTCAAATTCCGATCTGGGTATGTCGAGGAATTTGGGGGTGTATCCTTGAGCTCTAGCAACCCTCGTTTATTTAACTCAGGCATTCATTAGCGACCAACCAACAACAAGTGGTTAAGCACAATTGTGGACCTGAATGCGTGAATTAGAATGCCTGAAGGCTCATTGTCTTCAGTTGGTAACACGGGAATATTTTACCCTCTCCCTTAAGATATTTCCCTTTATCCATTTTGCTTCCAGATGGCACCACATCTTGGAACACCAGAACCATTGGGAGAAACGTCCCACTCTCGCTCGAAACGTTGGCTCCCTCACGGGCATCCTCGTGGCCTCTCCCAAGTGGCTTGGCATACGTTGTTGGGTGAATTCTTTACTTCTCCAGATGAGTATTGTCATGCCCATCCCTCACAGAGTCTGCGATTCCTTTTATCTTCTTCCACATGCAAGCACCCAACAAACTCACGGGGAATCCAACGCTTCCTACCTCAACGACTATCTCTGTGCTTCAATGAATTGGAATGTGTTTCCTTAGAATACCTCAACCATTTTTTGTTTCGGGTGGCTGGATCCATGCGATGGGTTACTAAAGTTGTCCCTAAGATGGCATTCTTATCCATTAGTGTCATCGTTGTTCTTGAAAGCGTAATTTCCCTGCCCAACTAAAAGTTTTTATTCTTTAAAAAAAAAACACAACTTTAAATACTAAATAATATTCATGTCAGTTGGCACACTTTATTCTAATTTGAAACCTTCATGGCAGCTTTTTCCTAGCAGGCCAGGAGGCCTAAGTATAGATATCATATTCATTAACCTCCATTTGACAATGGAATTGATGGTTGAATAAAAATTTTGCTATTCTCTTTTAGTTAATGTTGATAGCATAGAATTGTCAATAAGGACAAGTTGTTGCAGTAAGAATTTGTCGTAGATTAAAATTATAGTATTAAATTTTAGTGGCCCCTTTTACTTTTAAATACGAAAAACAAATAAAATTTTAATATTTAAATTTAATGACTTGTTAATCGAAAACTAACTTTGCATTGAATCCTTTATAGCCTTATTTGTTTTTTATTTTTTCTTAAGGAGATTGTAGAAAACAATTTTGAATGAAAAAATTATTGTTTATGTAAATTTATTCATTTACAACAAAAGTGTAAATTCATTTATTTTGTTGTAAATTCATTTATTCACAGAGGCACAATAATCACAAAATCATATTCATAATATTGAGGTGTCTTTTATTTAGTAATTAATGAACATATTTTTCCTTGTCTTAACTGTAAACTTAGTTAAACGCCATAAGGGTCTAAGTATCCATAAGGTTCTCAAAATCTAATTCTAATCTGGGTATGCCAAGGAATTTTGGGGTGTATCCTTGAGCTATAGCGACCCCCATTTATTTAACTTGGGCATCCATTAGCAACCAGCCAACAACAAGTGGGTAAGCGCAATTGTGGACCTGAATGCGTGAATTAGAATGCCTAAAGGCTCGTTGTCTTCAGTTGGTAATGTGGGAGTATTTTACCCTCTCCCTTAAATCTCTTTCCCTTTATCCATTCTGCTTCCAGATGACACCACACCCTGGAACACCAGTAACTGTTGGGAGAAACGTCCCACTCTTGCACGGAGCGTTCGGTCCCTTGTGGGCATCCTCGTGGCCTCTCCCAGGTGGCTTGGTGCGCGTTGTTGGGTGAATTCTCTGCTTCTTTAGAGGAGTATTGTCAGGCTCATCCCTCTCAAAGTCTGTGATTCCTTTTAGTTGCTTCCACGTGTAAGCACCCATCAAACTCGTGGGGAATCCAATGCTTCCTACCTCAACGAACATCTCTGTGCTTCAATGAACTGGAATGTGTTTCCTTAGAATACCTCTGTCATTTTTTGTTTCAAGTGGATGGATCCGTTCGGTGGGTTACTGAAGTTGTCCCTAATATGGTATTCTTATCCGCTTGTGTCATCGTTGTTCCTGACAACGTAATTTCCCTGTTAGACTGAAATTTTTTATTCTTTAAAAAAAAACAACTTTAAATACTGCATAATATTCATGTTAGCCCGCGTGCTTTATTCTAATTTGAAACCTTTGTGGAATCTTTTTCCTGACAGGTCGGAAGGCCTAAGTATAGATATCTTATTCGTTAACCTCTGTTTGACCATCGAATTAATGACTGAGTAAAAAAATTTCTATTCTCTTTTAGCTAATGTTGATGGCACAGAATGGTCAATAAGGACAAGTTGTTGCAGTTAGAATTTGTCATAGATTAAAATTATAGTATTAAATTTTAGTGGCCCATTTTACTTTAAAATAGGAAAAACAAATAAAATTTTAATATTTAAATTTAATGACTTGTTAATCAAAAACTAACTTTGCATTGAATCCTTTATAGCTTTATTTGGTTTTTTATTTTTTAAGGAGATTGTATCAAACAATTTTGAATGAAAAAATTATTGTTTATGTAAATTTACTCATTTACAACAAAAGTGTAAATTCATTTATTCAATTGTAAATTCATTTATTCACAGAGGCACAGTAATCACGAAATCATATTCATATTATTGAGGTGTCTTTTATTTAGTAATTAATGAACATATTTTTCCTTGCCTTAATTGTAAACTTATTTAAACACCATAAGGGTATAAGTATCCATAAGGTTCTCAAACTCTAATTTATGCAATGATTTATTAGCTCATTGTTTCCCTTACTACCTTCGTTTATCATGATTAAATAATCATTAGTGTTTGGTGAATTCTAATTAACATGTTCGTAGAGGTTGAATGCTCGTGCGCCTGGAAGTTAAGGAAATGTTTGTTGCTCCTAAAAATTTGATTAAGTAGATGATTGCGCCTCGACTTATGTCGGTGTTGGATGGATTGAGTATTTAAGTTTGTAGATTTAATCGCGCCAGGGAATCATGTTGATGTGTAATGTCTTAGTATGTGGATTATCGCGCTGGAATAATGTTAAGGTATTGAACAATGGTTTAGATATTGATTATTGTGCACATTAAAAGTTAAGTTCAGCAATGGTGGATTAAGATATTAGACTTCATGTGCCTTGGATTGTTTTGATTAGTAGTTAGATTTTTGGCACGTATTAAATATTGATGATGCATGTATAATTAATTTATTAAGATTAAACACACGTGTTGAATGATGTATGATGTAATTCTTAGATTTTATTTTTGTCACGCATAATGAAAATTTAAGGTAATGATTGATTGTTGGGCTCTTTATTCTAGCACGCAATGAAGGGTCAATGTATTAAATGGTTGTTGGTTATTTACTTCTTGCACCAATTACTTTATTGTAATGAATGATTGCATCATTGTGTGTTCATCATTCACTGCGATGATGTGTCGGCTTAGCTTTGTGATTGTTGTAAATGCATTATTATTGTTTCATTTAGATAATGCATTATTGTCAATGATTTTGTTATTATTGGTGATGTGTTTTTTTTCCTAACGCAACATTAAGAGAAAAAAAAATTACATGTTGTGCATTTCTTTTGTAGTCGTAATGGCGAGGTCGTTACATATGGTATCAGAGTCGGTTCGACCCGCGACTTGGGATAACTTCGGCTTCCATTGATTGGATACTTGATTATAATTGTCGCTAATTAAAATTCATTTGTATTTGGATTTGATAATCATGGCTAGAGGATGTTGCAAAGGAATACGATGAGGTAATAACGGAGGAGGCGTGACGCCCCCAGTAGCATCCATGCCCGAGGGGTCTAACTCCTAGGGAGACGAACATGTTTTCAGGCATGAACATATAGGTGTGGGTGATGTGGTTGGGCTGATGAGGTCCTTTCAGAGGATGTTTAAGGCACTGATCAATCATTTTGATAGAGATGAGGTCAGGGCGTCGACACCTCTTGAGGGTCCACCACGTGCTCATGTTGCTACTGGTAGGTTTCACCGCAAACTCAAGAAGATCATGTTTTTCGAGTTCTTTAGTGCCCCGAACGACGCAACCATCGGGCCATGGTTAGAGAATATGACGATGTGATTTTCACTATGCAACTATACCTCCAACATGAAGGTCCGCATGGAGGTATTTCAATGGAAGGGGAGCGCTCTTCTTTGGTGGAAGACGCTCCTGACGCAATTGAACATGGTTGTTGAATACGTGTCATGGGAAATGTTCGAGGAATGGTTCCGGGAGAGGTATCTATCAGAGGAATTCATTGTTTGTTAGCTCAACAAGTTCAATGCCTTGCAACGGGGTGGTCGTATGGTGCCTGAGTATGAGGCCCATTTCATGGATCTTCTTCGGTATTCTCCCCACCTGAATACCGAGAAACTTAAGGTCAACAAGTTCGCATTTGGCCTTAATGTCATCATTCGTGCGAAGGTGAGGATTTTGATGCCTCAAAACTTGCATGATGTTGTCCAAAAGGCCCTCATAGTGGAGGAGGAGCTTATCAGTAGGGGTCATAGCAGGACTCCAACGAGACCAATGGGACAGGTGTCATCTGGTGCGCAACAAAATCAGACATCAGCTGGACATTCACAAGGATATCGTGGCATCCAGACAGGATCCACTTTCACTACACCTCAGCGACCAGCGCCTCAGTAGCGGATTCCTTACCGAGGACCACAACACTAACAACAATGTCAACCGCAACAACAACATTTTAGGCTTGTTCAATAGAACAAACCAAGGTTCGAGGTCGGTGGGCCATCAGCTTCTACTTCAGGTACGAGGAGTACTAGATCAAAGAAAGGGTGTTGGACATGTGGAGAGCCACGTTACCAGTGTGACTGCCCAGTTGAGAGGACCAAGGCATCTCGATCAATTGGATCCACTTCTGTGGGAGATTTGGGCAAGGTCCATCAGATTCATGCAACGATAAATAACCGCCAGGTAGAGCACCAGTTGACTATGCTCGAGACGTCAAGTACCACCGCTGACCAGACCCTTAGTATTTTGATAGATAGAGGTGCTACAGAGGGTTTTATTTCTGGTGCAGTGCTAAAATGAATTAAGGAAAAGGTTGTCGAACATGACGAGTTTAGCTTTGTAGAAATGGATTCAGGAGCCAAACAGAAGGTTGGAGGGAAGGTTACGGGTTGTAGCCTTAACCTGGGATATTTTTTCACAAGGGCCAACCTATACATCACGATCTTAGGGTCTTATGAATTCATGATCAGTATGGACTGGTTGGAATCGCATGAGGAAATACTCAATTGTAAGACAAAACGGTTGAGCTTGGTCGATGATGAGGGAAAGAGACGCGTGATTGTAGGTCTAAACCAGGGAGTTTCCCTGAGGTTCATCTCTTACTTGCAGCTATGAAAGAGCATGTGCAAGGGATGCCAGCTATATTTGATCCTTGTGTTAAATGAGAAAGGCATGGTGTAAGGATTGGAAAACCTTACAGTAGTACGAGAGTTTTCATATGTCTTCCCAGAGAAGTTATCAGGGTTTCCTTCTGAGAGGGAATTGGAATTTACCATAGACCTAATACCAAGAAATGAACCGATAGCGAGAACGCCTTATCGGATGTCGACCCATGAGTTACAGGAGTTGAAAATGAAACTGAAGGAGTTGTTGGACCTGGGACTTATACGACCAAGTGTGTCACTGTGGGGTGCACCTATTTTTTTCATACAGAAGAAGGATGGGTCGTGGAGACTTTGCATTGAATACCATCAATTAAAAAAGGAAATGATCAAGAACTAGTATCCATTGCCAAGTATTGACAATCTATTTGATCAAATAAAAGGCATGATGATGTTTTCAAAGATCAACTTGTGATTAGGGTATCACCAATTACGGATCAAGTAGGACGAAATCCCTAAGACCGCCTTTAAGATGAGGTTTGGACATTACTAGTTTATTGTTTTACCATTTGGACTAACGAATGCCCCAAGGGTATTTATGAGCTTGATGAACGGGGTGTTCCTGAAATACTTGGACAAGTTCGTCCAAGTATTCATTGATGATATTTTGATATATTCTCGGACGATGGAGGAGCATGAAGAATACTTGTGCTTGATACTACAGTGTCTATGAGAGAACACATTGTATGGGATATTACCTAAATGCTTGTTTTATTAATCAAAGATTCACTACTTAGGGCATGTCATATCCGGTGAAGGTATCGTTGTGGATCCAACAAAGATTGAGGCTATTATGGAATGGCCTGTGTTGACGAATGTCCCAGAAGTGCATAGCTTTATGGGTTTAGAAGGATACTATCAAAGGTTCATTGAGGGTTTTTCAAAGATTACAAATCCAATTATGGAATTGCAGAATAAGAACAAGACGTTTGTTTGGACCGAGAAACACGTGGAACCATTTCAAAGGCTCAAGGAGTTGTTGAAAACAACACTGAAACTAAGGGTCCCTGACATGGGCGAGTATTTGTTGGTATGCATTGATGCATATAACGAAGGCTTAGAAGGAGTCTTGATGCAATACAGTCAAGTGATCGCTTACATATCGATAAAGTTGAGAAGGCATGAGGAGAACTATGCGACACACAATTTGGAGTCGTTATCCATTGTTTATGCCTTGAGAGTATGGAGACACTACCTTATTGGGCGAAAATGTGAACTAAAAATGGACCATTGTGGTTTACAACACATCTTTATGCAAAGTGACTTGAATACACGACAACGACGTTGGTCGGAATTGCTTAGCAAGTATGATTTTTAGATTTCCTACTTAAAAGGAATAGTGAACAGAGTGGCAAACGCGTTGAGTCGGAGACCACGTGTATTTTCAGTGATACCTCTTCAAAGGAATCTACATGAAGAGATTCTAACTACAACACGACGTTGACAGGTATAAAGAGGGTAAGGAATGTTTCGGGCAAGACACCATGATGGTACCAAATGGGGGAAATATATTGTTGACAATGATAGATCTTTGAGATATAATAATTGGATTTACTTGCATCCCAATGAAGAATTGAGAAGTTTTGATCTTATACTAAGCTCATAGAGAAGTGTGCATGGCTCATCCAGGAGTCACAAAATGAGGAACGACCTTAAGCCCTTGTTCATATAGAAGGGATAAAGGCAGGCATCGTCAACTGCATGGTGATATGTCTAGAAGGTCGATAGTTGAAGGTTGAATGTATACATCTGAAAGGATTACTACAACCACACGCTTTTTTTTTGGAATCAAAATGGGAAGTCATCTAAGGGACTTTATTGTAGGGATTTTTATTAACGACAGGGAGGCAAGACTCGATTTTTGTGACAGTTGACACTCTAATGAATATTTCACATTTTGTCCATGTGTGTAATGTGCATCGGGCGCTAGGTATAGCTAGATTTTATATCATCAAGATTTGAGATTGTCAGGCGTACCAAAGGAATCCTATATGATAAGGGATTTGGTGTTTGGAAGATGATTTTGGACAATATTGACAGAGCGTGGGGAACACCACTGAACTTTAGTACAACATGTCCTTGAGATAGACAGGTTGACCAAAGGAACGAACCAATTTGGGAAGGTCGTGTTGTGTATGTGTGTGTTGGACCAACAAAAACATTGGGATTTGTTCTAGGCGTTTGCCAAGTTTGCATACAACAACTACCAAATCACCATTGAGATAGAACCAATTGAGTTTCTTTATGGGAGACCATGTTGGATGCCTTTGAGTTAGGACAGACTCGAGGATGGGGTCTTGGTAGGACCATAAGTGATCCAAGAATTGAAGGAAAAAATACAAACGATACGAAAGGGGACAGAAGAAGTGCAGGATCGGCAGAAAGGTTTGTTGATCCACATCATGTCGACCAAAATAGGAAGTCCCTGACGGCTAGCCATGCCTTGTTCCTGAGGCGTTGCACGATGTTATCTTGTATATGTGTGTGACTTTAAGTTAGTGATCCTACACATGTGATTGAATTGATTTCTTGGCAGATGTTGGGTGAGGGTGCACTCATGGTGGTGCCAATCCGCATTATGGACCATCACATTCGAAATCCACAGCGTCGAACAGTCTATTAGGTCAAGGTCTAATGGGATAACTATTCTACACTTGACAATCTGGGAGGACGCATATGATATGCGTCAACAGTTTCCATTTTTGTTTGATAGCTAGACATATTGATATTGTTAGACACTTTAATTCGGCACTTATATACTGTGAAACTTCAGGATGAAGTTTAAAACAAGAGGTGTGTATGTAACATCCCTCTCTTTCGCGCACTGAGGGGACTTATTCTTTGAGGACACTTGGGTGCAAGTGATCCGGGTCATTATACTATTGGATATTTTTATTATGATTATGAGATATTGTGGATTTGATGATATGTTATTTTTTTGTATTTACATAGACAGGTGCTATTGACTGGGTTCTCCTGAGTGTGCAGGACTCTAGATGTTCAAGATGACGAGGCATCGATGAAACCCCTTGGACTCTGGATTGAGTCAGGGAGTGGATTGTTGGGGTTTAAATGTTGTTGATGTACCCTTAAGCCCTTGTTAATGTTGTTGTTGGCGAGTGGCACCCTTGGAGCACATAGTGCGTCTTGAAGGGAACGTCATGAAAACAAAACAGAAGGAGGCAAGTGGCACCCTTGGAGCATGTAATGCGTCCTGAAGGGAATTTCATTATTTTAACTATGGTAAGTTAATCAACCTAGTGACTAGAAAACTATACCTCCTTAGGACCCGATCGGCCTTAAAATGAATGATGAGATGAGTAAAGTTTAATAACAAATTTTCCCTTAAGAACTCTCGCCAATCCTAGTGAATTTAAAACCTAGGTCTAAGTAGAGCCTATGAAAAAAAAAAACTAATTAGACATGTAACAAGAAGGGGGTGAAGAAAATTCAAGCTTTATTAATTAAAGTGAAAATTTTAATGAAGGTTAAATTATTAAAAAGGGGGTAAATTATTGTTTGTCTAAACTTGCTAATTCTGAACTTAGTTAAAAAGGGGGAAACTTAAAGAAAAGGGGAAACTTAAATAAAAAGGGGAATGTCTAACTTAGTAAGGAATCTAGCCTTTGGAACTTTCTATTTATGAAATCAAGTATGATTTAAATAAGGCATAAGTCATTTAAGAATTGTAAGGGAATAATGGGACACCAAGGAGTGTTTTTAGGAATGCCTTTAAGTGGGTGAGGGATTTAGGAAAATTTAATTAATTAATAAATTGATTTTCTGGTGCAACTAGGGGATCGTGCGACATGTATACGGGGGAGGTTTTTCCTAATTAAATAAATGAAAAAGGAATCTAATGAGGGTTTGGGAAACTAATCACTTGAAAACTCTATAAAAAAGATGGTGGAGGAGGATTATGGATCACGTCTAGTTTGCGTAAGGTTATGCTGTCGTGATTTCATCTTGACTGAATTTTCTCTTGTGGGAGTTGGGATACCCAGCTCAGGTAACGAGTGGTAGTTCAACCTTGCGAGGCAAGTTGGGAGATAGCATTCTATGGTATTTTGTGTGTGGCCCCTTTGTGACTTGGGGGGATTAGGAAGAAGAAGAGTACCCCTAGCATTGGCTGGGAGGTATCAGTGAGGTCTCATCGGTCGACAAGAGGGATTTGGACGGAGCACATGTGCGGGACAATGACTACAGGATCATCGCCTTTGGATTCGGTATGCATATTTGAATTTTGTTGTATTTTAGTTAAAATTATCCTGTGAATGAGAGTATAATGATGATGAAGCAATCAATGCATTTCTAGTTGATGCTATTCTATCTGTTCATAGTAAGGATTTAAATCTAAGTTTTTAGTCAGTTTCAATTCCTATTGGGGTTTTAGGATGTTGGTTTGTAGTCGAGTTGGGCTCTTAAAACTCATTTTTCTTGTAGCCCCTCCCTTCAATAGCGATTACAGTGATTTGTTAAGTGATTTTGTTGAGCGATTTATAGTGATTTTTTTTAGTGATTTACAGTGATTTTTGTTGAGCGATTAAAACGATTTTGTTGAGTGGTTTACAGTTATTTTGTTGAGCGATTACAATGATTTTGTTGAGCGATTTTGTTGCTTCTACAGTGAATTCTTGGCATAAATTTCTTGTTACTTCACCAACAATTTGGTTGGATTAACTCTCTCTACATTTTTATATATGCTAGTGTTTATATTTTTCTATGCTCTTTGATTTTGTTTTATCCCTTCCTAGTGTTTTCCAAAAAAAAAAAACTGCTTACACAACCATCACATCTCATATCCATGCATCCTTGGAGAGAGTCTTGATGACCCACATGTACGAATTAAATTTATGTGTCGCCTACCTATTATTGTAAAACAAAAAGTGTGGAGTGATACTCTTGAAGACAGAACGCTGAGAATTTTAGAAACTCATTCTGGCCCTCACTCGGGGGAATCAATACTAGCAACCGGTTTCAATTATTTTTAGTCACTCAAGTTCAACCTGAAACCTGCATTTAATTATAGAAGAAATAGGATGTCATGGGAGTAACCACCTAGGATTTCTTCTTAAAGTTTGCGTCCCTCCAATTGAGATTTTGAAAAGGAATACAGTTTTAGGGGAGGTAAAACTTTTGTAAGTGACTTGTTCCCTTCTCAAATTATGATTTGGGTATGCCATGGAATTTTGGGGTGTATCCTTGAGCTGTAGAAAGCCCCGTTTATTTAACTCGGGCATTCATTAGCGACCAGCCAACAAAAAGTGGGTAATCGCAATCGTGGACCTAAATGCCTGAATTAGAATGACTGAAGGCTCGTTGTCTTCTATTGGTAACGCAGGAATATTTTACCCTCTCCATTAATCTCTTTCCCTTTATCCATTCTGCTTCCAAATGACACCACACCCTGGAACACCAGTAACCATTGGGAGAAATGATGCAGGATCATCCACAACACATCAAGCAAGCCATCACATTGAGAGGAAACAGCTAGACAGCGCCAGCACACATTTTGAAATACTTGGGAGTTGTTGCGCCGCTCTTTATTGAAGTCATTCATAAAGAAGTGCACTTGTATTGTAAAGGGGACCTTGAGCCTTTAAGTTCACGTCCTTAGGTAGATGAGGCATTTAATAGATTTAATGTAAAATAGATAGAACATTTAATTCTAGATTTGATAGTTTGGAACTCGAGAGGGAAACGGAATATAGACACCCTCCTTTGTACATTGTATTATCATCAAGCATTCTGAAGAGAAGAGCAGCAGAGAAGTGTATGAAGAACTTCCATGTACAGATATTAAATTAATAGAAGAAAGCTTTGATTCAATTCCATGGTTGTGTTATTCTCTGTGTCTTGATGATATTATGCTCATGAATGTTTGCTTCTTGTCATACATTTGCTTTTATATGTTGTGTATGTGATTTCATGGTTGAAGTGAAGTCTGGGAGAACAAGGAGTTAGTTTCAATTGTTTCTCTATCTTGAACCAGAGAATTCCTGCAAGGAGGGCAGTTGAATTTGTCCGCAAGGAGTGCGTGACTGCAGGGTTCAAGTAGGGATAACTTTTGTTCTAAGTTCTCAGAAGTGCATATTTGGCACCGAAGCCATGCAAGGCGTGCACAGGCTAGACGAAGACTCAGAGTTGTGATTCTAAGCAAAGAATTGAAGGATTTCTGTTGCAGGAGTGCGCAGGATCAAAGACTTCATTACTTAGTCGTGATTGAAGATTTGCCGCAAAGGGTGCATGCAAAAAGATCTTCCTGAGGGATTTGAAGTCGCGAAGCTCAAGAGAGATAATCCTTTGAATTCGTCGAAGGAATGCACAGAGAGGTTGTGCTGGAAGTGTTCGAGCAAGTGCTGGAAACTTGCGTGCAGTTGGAAAGGGCTTCGTGGAATAAGCGCTTGTTTCAATTTTCAATTTGAACGGACCGTCGGATTTCTCCGAGGGGAAGTCACGAGAATTCGAGGCATAGGATCTTGCAGAGGTGAAAGGAAGACATCGTGCTAGTGTGGATAAAGTTCGAAGCTCAGGAGGGCAGGAGTGTCGATTGGGATCACGAGGAGTATAGCTCGACTCGTGAATCAGCATATAGGGAGTTCGTGAGGAAGGGGCGGAAGGCTTGATCACGGAAGTCGCGAGAGGGTGGAAGGCGACAATATGATGATAGCGTGGACAGTGTGGGCCACAGCGAGGTGATGTGACAGGTGACGTGGCGTATCGGCGTCTCGGCATCGAGAGTCAAGCAGGAATCACTTGGTCGCACGAGTAGCGAGGTTCCGAGGGAGCGAGATCACGAGTTGTCGGCATCTCGGCACATTGGATCTTGGGAGTTTGAACTCCGAGAGTTTAGTGCCCCGATTGGCGAAGGGAGATAGAGCGAAGTCCCGATAGCGGAGGAAGAAAGTCAGTGTTGACTGACACATCTCGGGTCTCGGGGATCCGGGGAAGGTAATGCATAACGGTTGAACTCGCGAGTAGCGAAGTTCTGATCATCCGAAGGAAGAGACGAGGGTCACGCAAGGTAGAATATATGGGTGCAGACTTTTCGATAGGAAAGTAGAAGAACCGTTGAGTTCTTTGGGCTTGGGGAAAAAGAAGGTCCTGGTGATCATGGACGTGCGCATTGCGGATAGCGTCTGCATCAAGTGGTATCAGAGCAAGGAATATTTTTGCTTTCTTTAGCAGAGAAGAGGATTCATCATGCCGCCCAGAAGAGAAAGGCAGTCACCTGGTCCAGAGGACAGGGATGTGTGAAGAAGAGGTAGGCTGGCAGGGAATCCAGAAATGGAGCGACAGATGAGAGATCTCTGAGCAAGGCTTGAAGAGATGGAGACAGCGCAGAGACGCGGAGTGGGTGATGGGGATATTAGTGATTCCGAGGTTGAAGAGGAAGCTGGACATGAAGAAGAGGTCACAGCAGAAGATGCATCAACCGCTCGATTGATCAAATCCATCGCCAGAATGGGTGCGAAGGAGAAAATGGATATTCCAGTCTACGAGGGAAGCATGTATGCATAAGAGTTGTTGGATTGGATCCGAGCTCTTGACACCTACTTCAATTATGAGGAGATCGAAGAGGACAAGAAAGTCAGACATGTTGTCACCCGGTTGAAGGGACATGCAGCGTTATGGTGGGACGAGCTACAGGCCGATAGACGTTCCAAAGGTAAACAGAAGATTAAAAGTTGGGATCGAATGATTGCTAAGATGAAGGCAAAGTTCATCCCCAGGGATTATCAAATCACACTGTTCAGGCGAATGCAGAACCTGAGACAGAAGTTGATGACAGTGAAGGAGTAGACCAAATAATTTTACAGGCTCAATATCAGAGCAGGTCATCGAGAGAGCGATGATGAGAAGGTGGCGAGATATATGAATGGTCTAAGATATGACATTCAGGATGAATTGAGTATGGTAACCATCTGAACAGTTGAGGATGATTATCAGATGGCTCTGAAAGCCGAGGAGAAGCTGAGCCGTAAGAAAGGTCAGCGAGGGTGAGGCAGAAGTCATCCCCGAGGCAAGGCAGTTTCCCAGGAGAGAATTCAGAAGCCCAAGGAGGAATGGAAAAGACCTCAGGGTAAGGTTGAAAGAGGTGGAACCTCACAGTAGAGGAAGCCATATGTTGAGCAGAGAGGACAGAAAAATGATCAGCGAGGAGATTATGCTGATGCAAACACTCTTCCTCGTACTAGAGGTCGAGGTAGAGGAAGAGGAGGAGTTATCACATGTTTCACATGTGGGAATAATGGGCACAAGTCATTCGAGTGTCCAGAGAAGAAGAAGGATACAGGAGAATCTCACATCGCTGAAGTGCAGAGGCGAGATGCTGAGTCTGAAGATGCAGAAAGCAGAAGATCGCTTGGAATGCATAAGGTCTTTTTGACACCCGAGAAGGAGGTGGAGAACACAGCTCAGAGAACCCGACTATTCAGGACCATGTGCAAGACCAAGGGTTGGAAATGCAAGGTCATTGTGGACAGCGGAAGCACCAACAATCTCGTTTCAACCGAGATGGTGGAGAAATTAGAGCTGGAGACGACTGATCACCCGAGTCCATATAAAGTATCATGGCTACAGAAGGGACATCAGGTGAGTGTCACTAAACAATGTTTAGTTGATTTCAAGATAGGTGGGTATAATGATAAAATCTTGTGTGATGTCATTCCCATGGATGTTTGTCATGTATTGTTGGGGAGACCATGGCAATATGACAGAAATGTGGTTCATGACGGGAGAATGAACACATATACTTTGGAGAAGGATGGGAAAACACACAGGTTTCTTCCGATAAAGGATAAGGAAGTGAAGTCGGAAGTAAGCAATACCATACTTCTCATGAGTGGGAAGGAACTTCTCACAGAGATTGAGAAAAAGGAAGGTCCACAATTCTTTGTGGTCAGGAAACCGAGAATTGTCCTGACTAGCACAAGAGTGGACAACTTGCCAGATGAGATTCAGGAACTGCTGGGAGAGTTCGATAACATCATCGTGGATGAATTACCTCATTTGTTTCCACCAATGAGGAGTGTGAATCACCACATAGACCTCATACCAGGAGCAAGTTTTCCGAACAAAGTTGCGTACAGGTTGACGCCACAAGAGAATGAGGAGGTCAAGAGGTAGGTACAGGAGCTGCTGGATAAAGGACTGGTCAGAGAGAGTCTAAGCCCATGTGTTGTTCCAACGGTACTTAGTCTGAAGAAGGATGGAGGCTGGAGAATGTGTACTGACTCCAGAGCGATTAACAAAATCACCATCAGGTATAGATTTCCACTGCCGAGAATGGATGATCTGATGGATTGCTTGAGTGGGGAAAATTATTTTTCGAAGATTGATCTCAAGAGAGGATATCACCAGATTTGCATGAGGGAAGGTGATGAATGGAAGACAGCATTCAAGACGAACGAAGGTTTGTAGGAATGGTTGGTCATGTTGTTTGGTTTGACAAACGCACCGAGCACATTCATGAGACTGATGAATGAAGTCCTGAGGGAATTCATCGGGAAATTCGTTGTCGTATATCTGGACGACATATTGATCTTCAGTAAGACCAAGGCTGAACATTTGAAGCATTTGGCCATTGTGATGAGGAAGCTGCAGCAGGAGAAGTTGTTGGTCAATATGAAGAAGTCCTCATTTATGAAGACAGAGCTCATTTATTTGGGTTTTGTGATTTCGGCAAATAAATTGAAGATGGATCCTGAAAAGGTGGAAGTGATTAAAAATTGGCCATCACCCAGAAATATTTTTGAGGTGAGAAGTTTCCATGGTTTGGCTAGTTTCTACCAAAATTTCATTAGGAATTTCAGTGGAATTAGCGCAGCAATGATGGACACAGTCAAGAAAAGGCACAAGTCTTTTCATTGGACAGTGGAGACTGAGAAAAGCTTCAATCTGTTGAAGCAGAAGATAACAGAGCAACCAATTTCGGTGTTGCCGGATTTCAATAAGACATTTCAGGTGAACTGTGATGCCAGTGGGTATGCCATAGGAGCGGTTTTGAGTCAGGAGGACAGACCAGTTGCATATTTCAGCGAGAAAATGGATGAGGCAAAGTTGAAATACTCCACGTATGATAAAGAGTTTTATGCCATCATACAGGCCTTAAAGAAGTGGAGGCATTACTTGATCCCAAAATAATTTGTATTATACAGTGACAATCATGCATTGCAGTTTGTGAGTTTGCAAGAGAAGTTGAATCAGAAGCATGCAAAATGGGTAGAGTACATGCAGAATTTCACGTTTGTAATTAAACACATTTCAGGAACTGCTAACAAAGTGGTTGATGCTTTGAGCAGGAAATGTTTGTTGTTGCAGGAGTTCAGAGTCAAGACATTGGGTTTTGAGAATCTGAAGGACATGTACACCGGAGATGTAGACTTCGGAGAAGCATATGAAGCAACTGAGAACCCAGTTCTCAGGGATCGGAGCCCATGGATAGATTACATGATGTAGAATGGACTATTGTTTAGAGGCAATCAGTTATGCATTCCGAATTTCTCCATGAGGGAGAATTTGGTGAAGGAAAAGCATAGTGGCGGATTAGTAGGGCACTTTGGTCATGACAAAACATTCGCAAAGCTGAGCGAATCATATTTTTGGCCAGGCATGCGAGCAGATGTCAAGAGGTTTGTTGACAGATGTAGGATTTGTTAGCATTCAAAGGGCCGGAAGCAGAATGCAGGTCTTTATCAACCATTGCCCATACCCGAGAGGCCATGGGAGGCGATAAGCATGGATTTTGTATTGGGTTTGCCGAGAACGCAAAGAGGGGTTGATTCCATCTTTGTGGTGGTGGACATATTTTCGAAGATGGCACATTTTATTCCATGTCAAAAGACCAGCGATGCGACCCACATCGCAAACTTGTTTTTCAAAGAGATTGTTAGACTTCATGGATTGTCGAGAAGCATAGTCTCGGACAGGGATACCAAATTCATAGGTCATTTTTGGAGGACGCTATGGAAGAAGCTAGGAACTAATTTGGCTTTTAGTTCAGCTTACCATCCGCAGATAGACGGACAGACCGAGGTGGTCAACAAAAGTCTTGGAGATTTGTTGAGAAGCCTGGTGACAGAGCACCATAGCAGCTGGGACAACATATTGCCACAGGCGGAGTTTGCATACAACGATTCAGTGAATTGAAGTACAGGAAAAATCCCATTCCAAATTGTGTATGGGACACAAATGAGGGGAGTTTCTGAACTCAGGGAGTCAGAACAGGCTGCGACTAGCAGTGCTAGCGCAGAAGAGTTCACTGAGGAGATGGAGGAACTCCACGGCAGGGTGAGACAGCGACTAATGGATTCAAATCAGGAGTACAAACGCAGAGCAGATCAGCATCGGAGACAACTTTGGTTCGAAGTTGGGGATCTTGTTCTAGCACACTTGAGGAAGGAAAGGTTCCCAAGGGGAACATATAACAAGCTCAAAATGAAAAATATCGGTCCATGCAGAGTCTTGAGGAAGTTTGGAGAAAATGCTTACGAAATTGAGTTGCCAGCTGGCATCGAGATATCTCCGATATTTAATGTTTTGGATTTATACCCATATAAGGCTGGAGAAGCAAAGACTGGAACTGAGGAACCAGTGATCCAGTGGCAGAAGCAATTACTAGTTGCAGAGAAACCACAGATGGAGTGCATACTGGACAAGAGAGTGGGAAAGAAGACCAGGCGAAAGCAGTACTTCGAGTACCTGGTGAAATGGAAGAATCACCCAGTGGAGGACGCCAGCTGGGAAAGAGAAGCAGTGATACAAAAGCATGGACAAACCATGCAGGAGCTCATGGACAGGAGCCCATGAAAGTTTTTCAAGCGATGGATTATGATGCAAGAGCATCCACAACACATCAAGCGAGCCAGCACATTGAGAGGAAACAGATGGACAGCACCAGCACACATTTTGAAATACTTGGGAGTTGTTGTGCCACTCTTTATTGAAGTCATTCATAAAGAAGCGCACTTGTATTGTAAAGGGGACCTTGAGCCTTTAAGTTCACGTCCTTAGGTAGATGAGGCATTTAATAGATTTAATGTAAAATAGATAGAACATTTAATTCTAGATTTGATAGTTTGGAACTCGAGAGGGAAACGGAATATAGACACCCTCCTTTGTACATTGTATTATCGTCAAGCATTCTGAAGAGAAGAGCAGCAGAGAAGTGTATGAAGAACTTCCATGTACAGATATTAAATTAATAGAAGAAAGCTTTGATTCAATTCCATGGTTGTGTTAATCTCTGTGTCTTGATGATATTATGCTCATGAATGTTTGCTTCTTGTCATACATTTGCTTTTATATGTTGTGTATGTGATTTCATGGTTGAAGTGAAGTCTAGGAGAACAAGGAGTTAGTTTCAATTGTTTCTCTATCTTGAACCAGAGAATTCCTGCAAGGAGGGCAGTTGAATTTGTCCGCAAGGAATGCGTGACTGCAGGGTTCAAGTAGGGATAACTTTTGTTCTAAGTTCTCAGAAGTGCAGATTTGGCACCGAAGCCGTGTAAGGTGTGCGTAGGCTAGACGAAGACTCAGAGTTGCGATTCTGAGCAAAGAGTTGAAGGATTTCTGCTGCAGGAGTGCGCAGGATCAAAGACTTCATCACTTAGTCGTGATTGAAGATTTGCCGCAAAGGGTGCGTGCAAGGAGATATTCCTGAGGGATTTGAAGTCGCGAAGCTCAGGAGAGATAAGCCTTTGAATTCGTCGAAGAACTGCATAGAGAGGTTGTGCTGGAAGTGTTCGAGCAAGTGCTGGAAACTTGCGTGCAGTTGGACAGGGCTTCGTGGAATAAGCGCTTGTTTCAATTTTCAATTTGAACGGACCGTCGGAATTCTCTGAGGGGAAGTCGCGAGAATCCGAGGCATAGGATCTTGCAGAGGTGCAAGGAAGACATCATGCTAGTGTGGAGAAAGTTCGAAGCTCAGGAGGGTAGGAGTGTCGATTGGGATCACGAGGAGTATAGCTCGACTCATGAATCGGCATATCGGGAGTTAGCGAGGAAGGGGCGGAAGGCTTGATCACGGAAGTCGCGAGAGGGCGGAAGGCGACAATCCGATGATAGCGTGGATAGTGTGGGCCACAGTGAGGTGATTTGACAGGTGACATGGCGTATCGGCGTCTCGGCATCGGGAGTCAAGCAGGAATCACTTGGCCGTGTGAGTAGCGAGGTTCCGAGGGAGCGAGATCGCGAGTTGTCGACATCTCGGCACATCGGATCTCGGGAGTTTGAACTCCGAGAGTTTAGTGTCCCGATTGGCGAAGGGTGATAGAGAGAAGTCCCGATAGCGGAGGAAGAAAGTCAGCGTTGAATGACACATCTCGGGTCTCGAGGATCCAGGGAAGGTAATGCATAACGGTTGAACTCGCGAGTAGCGAAGTTTCGATCCTCCGAAGGAAGAGACGAGGATCGCACAAGGTAGAATCTGTGGGTGCAGACTTTCCGATAGGAAAGTAGAAGAACCGTTGAGTTCTTCGGGCCTGGGGAAAAAGAAGGTCCTGGTGATCATGAATGTGCGCGTTGCGGATAGCGTCTGCATCAAGAAACATCCCACTCTCGCGTGGATCATTGGCTCCCTCATGGGCATCCTCGTGGCCTCTCCTAGGTGGCTTGGTGTGTGTTGTTGGGTGACTTCTTTGCTTCTCCATAGTATTATTTTCAGGCCCATCCCTCACAGAGTCTGTGATTCATTTTAGCTGCTTCCACATGCAAGCACCCAACGAACTCGCGGGGAATCCAACCCTTCCTACCTCAATGACAATCTTTGTGCTTCAATGAAGTAGAATGTGTTTCCTTAGAATACCTCTACCATTTTTTTGTTTCGAGTGGTTGCATCTGTGTGGTGGGTTACTGAAGCTGTCCCTAAGATGGTATTATTATCCTCTAGTGTCATCATTGTTCCTGACAGCGTGATTTCCCTACCAGATTGAATGTTTTTATTTAAAAAAAAAAAAAAAAAAACTTTAAATGCTACATAATATTCTTGTCAACCTGCACACTTTATTCTAATTTGAAACCTTTGTGGAAACTTTTTCCTAACAGGCCGGAAGGCCTAAGTATAGATATCCTATTCATTAACCTTCATTTGACCATGGAATTGATGGCTGAATAAAAGTTTTTCTATTCTCTTTTAATTAATTTTGATGACATAGAATGGTCAATAAGGACAAGTTGTTGCAGTTATAATTTGTCGTAGATTAAAATTATAGTATTAAATTTTAGGGGGCCCTTTTACTTTTAAATAGGAAAAACAAATAAAATTTTAATATTTAATTTAATGACTTGTTAATCGAAAACTAACTTTGCATTGAATCCTTTATAGCTTTATTTGATTTTAATTTTTTAAGGAGATTGTATAAAACAATTTTGAATGAAAAAATTATTGTTTATGTAAATTTATTCATTTACAACAAAAGTGTAAATTCATTTATTCTGTTGTAAATTCATTTATTCACAGAGGCACAATCATCACGAAATCATATTTATATTATTTAGGTGTCTTTCATTTAGTAATTAATGAACATATTTTTCCTTGCCTTAACTGTAAAATTAGTTAAACGCCATAAGGATCTAAGTATCCATAAGGTTCTCAAACTCTAATTCCGATCTTGGTATGCCGAGGAATTTGGGGGTGTATCCTTGAGCTGTAGTGACCCTCATTTATTTAACTCGAGCATTCGTTAGCGACCAACCAGCAACAAGTGGGTAAGCGCAATCGTGGACCTGCATGCGTGAATTAGAATGCTTGAAGGATCATGGTCTTCAGTTGGTAACGCGGGAGTATTTTACACTCTCCCTTAAGCTCTTTCCCTTTATCCATTTTGCTTCCAGATTTCACCACACCCTACAACACCAGAACCATTGGGAGAAACGTCCCACTCTCATGCAGAGCGTTGGCTCCCTCATGGGAATCCTCATGGCCTCTGCCAGGTGGCTTGGTGCGCTTTGTTGGGTGACTTATCTTCTTCCCTAGAGGAGTATTGTTAGGCCCGTCCCTCATAGAGTCTGTGATTCCTTTTAGCTTATTCCACGTGCAAGCACCCATCGAATTCACAGGGAATCCAATGCTTCCTACCTCAACGGCCATCTCTGCGCTTCAATGAACTAGAATGTGTTTCCGTAGAATACCTCTGCCATTTTTTGTTTCGGGTGGTTGGATCCATGAGCTGGGTTACCAAATTTGTCCCTAAGATGGTATTCTTATCCACTAGTGTCATCATTGTTCCTAACAGCGTAATTTCCCTGCCAGACTGAAAGTATTTAATCTTAAAAAAAAACAACTTTAAATACTGCATAATATTCCTGTCAGCCCGCGTGCTTTATTCTAATTTGAAACCTTCGTGGAAGCTTTTTCCTGACAGGACGAAAGGCCTAATTATATATATCTTATTCGTTAACCTTCGTTTGACCATCGAATTGATGGTTGAATAAAAAAAATTATATTATCTTTTAGTTAATGTTGATGGAACAGAATGGTCAATAAGGACAAGTTGTTGCAGTTAGAATTTGTCGTAGATTAAAATTATAGTATTAAATTTTATTCGCCTGTTTTACTTTTAAATAGGAAAAACAAATAAAATTTTAATATTTAAATTTGTGACTTGTTAATTGAAAAATAACTTTGCATTGAATCTGTTATAGATTTATTTGGTTTTTTTTAAGGAGATTGTATAAAACAATTTTGAATGAAAAAATTATTGTTTATGTAAATTTATTCATTTACAACAAAAGTGTAAATTCATTTATTCACAGAGGTACAATAATCACGAAATCTTATTCATATTATTGAGGTGTCTTTTATTTAGTAATTAATGAACATATTTTTCCTTGCCTTAACTGTAAAACTTAGTTAATAAATGCCATAAGGGTCTAAGTATCCATAAGGTTCTCAAACTCTAATTTCTCCAATGATTTATTAGCTCATTTTTTCCCTTACTGCCTTCTTTTATCATGATTAAATAATCATTAATGTTGGGTGAAGTCTAATTAACATGTTTGTAGAGGTTGAATGCTCGCTCGCCTGGAAGTTAAGCAAATGTTTGTTGCTCCTAAAAATTTGATTAAGTAGATGATTGCGCCTCGACTTATGTCGTTGTTAGATGGATTGAGTATTTAAGTTTGTAGATTCAATCGTGATAGGGAATCATATTGATGTGTAATGTCTTAGTATGTGTATTATTGCGTTGGAATAATGTTAAGGTATTGAACGATGGTTTATATATTGATTATTGCGTGCATTAAAATTTAAGGTCAAGAATGGTGGATTAAAATATTAGACTTCACATGCCTTGGATTGTTGTGATTAGTAGTTAGATTTTTGGCACGCATTAACTATTGATGATGAATCTATAATTAAGTGATTAAGATTAAACACGCGCGTTGAATGATGTATAGTGTAATGCTTTGATTTTACTTTTCTCGCGCACAATGAAAATTTAAGGTAATGATTGATTGTTGGGATATTTATTCTGGCACGCAATGAAGGGTCAATGTATTGAATGGTTGTTGGTTATTTACTACTTGCGCCAATTACTTTATTGTAACGAATGATTGTGTCATTGTGTGTTCGTAATTCAGGGCAATGATGTCTTGGCTTAGCTTCGTGATTGTTGTAAATGTGTTATTGTTGTTTCATTTAGATAATGCACTATTGCCAATGATTTTGTTATTAATGGTGATGTATTTTTTTTCCTAGCACAACATTAAGAGAAAAAAAAAATTACTTGTTGTACATCACGTTTTTGGTCATAATGGCAGGGCCGTTACATATGGTATCATAGCCAGTTCGACCTACGACTTGGGGTAACTACGGCTTCCATTGATTGGATACTTGATTATAATTGTCGCTAATTAAAATTGATTTGTATTCAGATTTGGTAATCATGGTTAGAGGACATCGTGAATGCAGACGAAGGGGTGCTAGGGGAGGAGATGCGATGCCCCCAGTAGCATCCATGCCGGAGGGGTCTAACTTCCAGGGAGACAAACAAGTTGTCAAGCAGGAAACAATAGTTGTGGGTGATGTGGTTGGGATGATGAGGTCCTTTCAGAGGATGTTTGAGGCACTAATCAACCATTTGGATAGAGATGAGGTCAGGGCGCTGACACCTCCTAAGGGTCCACTACACACTCCAATTGGTACTGGTATATTTCACCGTGAACTCAAGAAGGTCAAGTTTGTCGAGTTCTTTGGTGCCCCAGACGGCGCAACTGCTGAGGCATGGTTGGATAATATGATGATGTGCTTTGCACTACGCGACTATACCTCCAACATGAAGGCCTGCATGGAGGTATTTCAACTGAAGGGGAGTGCCTAATAGCAGAGGAGGATCTTATCAGTAGGAGTCAGAGTAGGACTCCAGCGGGATAGGCATCATCTGGTGCGCAGCAGCATCAGACACCAAATAGACATTCACCAGGATATCGTGGCATCCAGAGAGGATCCATTTTCAGTACACCTTGGCGACCAATGCCTCAGCAGTGGATTCCTTACCGAGGATCATAGCACCAGCAGCAACATTGACTGCAGCAACAACATTTTAGGCATGTTCAGCAGAACAGACCAGGGTTCTAGGCCAGTGGGTCATCAGCTTCTACTTCAGGTACGAGGAGTACTAGAATAAGGAAAGGGTGTTGGACATATGGAGAGCCACATTACCAATGTGACTGCCCAGTTGAGAGTACTAGAGCATCTGGATCAACTAGACCCACTATTGTGGGATATTTGGGCAAGGCCCATCAGATTCATGCAATGGTATATAACTGCCAAGTGGAGCACCAGTCGACTGTGCTCGATACATTAGGTATCGTCGCTGACCAGACCCTTAGTATTTTGATAGATCCAGGTTCTACAGAGAGTTTTATATCAGGTGCAACACTAAAAACAATTAAGGAAAAGCCAGTCGAACAAGACGAGTTTATCTTTGTAGAAATGGCTTTGGGAGTCAAACAAAAGGTTGGAGGGAAGGTTACAGGTTGTTGGACCTGGGACTTATACAACTGAATGAGTTTTTGGACCTGGGACTTATACGACCGAGTGTGTCACCGTTGGTTCCACCGATTTTTTTCTTACAGAAGAAGGATGGGTCGTGGAGACTCTACATTGACTACTGACAATTAAACAAGGAAACGATCAATAACTAGTATATGTTGCCAAGGATTGATGATCTATTTCATCAAATGAAAGGTGCAACAGTGTTTTCAAAGATTGAATTGAGATCAGGGTATCACCAGTTATAGATCAAGGAGGACAACATCCCTAATACCCCCTTTAAGATGAGGTTTGGACGTTACAAGTTTATTGTTTTACCATTTGGACTGATGAATGCCCTAGGGGTATTTATGAGCTTGATGAACGGGTTGTTCCATGAATACTTGGACAAGTTCGTCCAAGTATTCAGTGACAATATTTTGATATATTCTCGGATGATGGAGGAGCATGAAGAACACTTGTGCTTGGTACTATAGTGTCTACGAGAGAACAAATTGTATGGGAAACGGTCTAAATGCTCATTTTATCAATCAAAGATTCACTACTTAGGGCATGTTATCTCCGGTGAAGGTATCACTGTGGATCCAACAAATATCAAGGCTATTGTGGAATGGCCTACGCTGACAAATGTCCCAGAAGTGCGTAGCTTCATGGTTTTAGCAGGATACTATCGACGGTTTGTAAGGGGAAACTTGAAGAAAAAGGGGAATGTCTAACTTAGTAAGGAATATAGCCTTTGGAAATTTCTATTTATGAACTTGACTATGATTTAAATAAGGCGTAAGTCATTTAAGAATTGTAAGGGAATAATGGGACACTGAGGAGCATTTTTAGGAACGCTTTTAGGTGGGTGAGGGATTTAGGCAAATTTAATAAATAAATAAATTGATTTTCTGGTGCCACTAGGGGATTGGGCAACATGTGTACAGGGTAGGTTTTTCCTAATTAAATAAATAAAAAATGAATCTAATGAGGGTTTGGGAAACTAATCACTTGAAAAATCTATAAAAAGGATAGTGGAAAAGGAGTATGGATCACGTCTAATTTGCGTAAGGTTACGCTGTCGAGATTTCATCTTGACTGTATTTTCTCTTATGGGAGTTGGGATACCCAGCTTGGGTAATGAGTGGTAGCTCGACCTTGTGAGGCGAGTTGGGAGCTAGCATTTTATGGTATTGTGTGTGTGGCCCCTTTGCGACTTGGGGGGCTCGGGGGGAAGAAGAGTACCCCTAGCGTTGGCTGGGAGGTATCAGTGAGCTCTCATCGGTCGACAAGCGGGATCTGGATGAAGCGCTTGCATGGGACAACAACTACAGGATCATCACCTTTGAATTCGATACGCGTATTTGAATTTTGTTGTATTTTAGTTAAAATAATCATGTGTATGAGATTATAATGATGATGAAGCAACCAATGGATTTCTAGTTGACGCTATTCTTTTTGTTCATAGTAAGGCTTTAAATCTAAGTTTTTAATCAGTTTCAATTCCTATTGGGGTTTTAGGATGCTGGTTTGTAGTCGATTTGGGCTCTTAAAACGCATTTTTCTTGTAGCCCCTCTCTCTAGTAGCAATTATAGTGATTTGTTGAGCGATTTACAGTTATTTTTGTTGAGTGATTTTGTTGAGCGATTACAGTGATTTTGTTGAGAGATTTTGTTGCTTCTACAGTGAATTATTGGCATAAATTTCTTGTTACTTCACCAACAATTTGGTTGGCTTAACTCTCATTGCATTTTTATATATGCTAGCATTTATATTTTTCTATGCTATTTGATTTCATTTTATCCCTTCCTGGTGTTTGCCGGAAAAAAAAAGTGCTTACGTAGCCATCGCATCGCATATCCCTGCATCGTTGGAGAGAGTCTTCACGAACCACATGTACAAATTAAATTTATGTGTCACCTACCTGTTCTTGTAAACAAAAAAGTGTAGAGTGATACTCTTGAAGACAGAACAATGAGAATTTTAGAAACTCATTTTGGCCCTCACTCAAGGGAATCAGTACTAGCAACTAGTTTCAATTATTTTTAGTCACTTAAGTTCAGCCTGAAACCTGCATTTAATTATAGAGGAAATAGGATGTCATGGGAGTAACCACCTAGGATTTCTTCTTAAAGGTTTTGGCCCTCCAGTTGATATTTTTAAAAGGAATACAGTTTCAGAGGAGGTAAAACTTTTGTAAGTGACTTGTTGCCTTCTCAAATTCTGATCTAGGAATGTCGAGGAATTTGGGGGCGTATCCTTGAGCCGTAGAAACCCTTGTTTATTTAACTCAATCATTCATTAGTGACCAACAAACAACAAGTGGGCAATCACAATCGTGGACCTGAATGCATGAATTATAATCCCTGAAGGCTCGTTGTCTTCAGTTGGTAACGTAGGAATATTTTTCCCTCTCCCTTAAGCTCTTGCCCTTTATCCATTTTTCTTCCAGATGGAACCACACCCTGGAACACCAGAACTATTAGGAGAAACGTCCCACTCTTGTGTGGAGCATTGGCTCCTTCGTGGGCATCCTTGTGGCCTCTCCTAGGTGGCTTGGCATGCGTTGTTAGGTGACTTATTTTCTTCTCCAGAGGAGTATTTTTAGGCCCATCCCTTGCAGAGTCTTCTATTCCTTTTAGTTGCTTCCACGTGCAAGCACCCAATGAACTCATGAGGAATCCAATGCGTCCTACCTCAACGACTATCTCTATGCTTCAATGAACTGGAATGTGTTTCCGTAGAATACCTCAGCCATTTTTTGTTTCAGGTGGTTGGATTTGTGTGGTGGGTTACCAAAACTGTCCCTAAGATGGTATTCTTATCTGCAAGTGTCATCGTTGTTCCTGACAGTGTAATTTCCCTGCCTGACTGAAAGTTTTTATCCTTAAAAAAAAAAAACTTTAAATACTGCATAATATTCCTGTCAGACCACACACTTTATTCTAATTTGAAACCTTCGTGGCAGATTTTTCCTGATAGGACATAAGTCCTAAGTATAGATATCCTATTCATTAACCTCTGTTTGACCATGGAATTGATGGTTGGATATAAAAAAAAATCTATTCTCTTTTAGTTAATGGTCATGGCACGGAATGGTCAATAAGGACAAGTTGTTGTTGTTAGAATTTGTCGTAGATTAAAATTTTAGTGGACCCTTTTACTTTTAAATAGGAAAAACAAATAAAATTTTAATATTTGAATTTAATGACTTGTTAATCAAAAACTAACTTTGCATTGAATCCTTTATAGTTTTATTTGTTTGTTTTTTTAAGGAGATTGTATAAAACATTTTTTTAATGAAAACATTATTGTTTATGTAAATTTATTCATTTACAACAAAAGTGTAAATTCATTTATTCTGTTGTAAATTCATTTATTCACAGAGGCACAATAATCACAAAAACATTTTCATATTATTGAGGTGTCTTTTATTTAGTAATTAATGAACATAGTTTTCCTTGCCTTAACTATAAACTTAGTTAAACGCCATAAGGGTCTAAGTATCCATAAGGTTCTCAAACTCTAATTATGATCTAGGTATGCCAAGGAATTTGGGGGCATATCCTTGAGCTGTAGTGACCCCCGTTTATTTAACCCGGGCATTCGTTAGCAACCATCCAACAACAAGTGGGTAAGCGCAATCGTGGACTTGAATGCGTGAATTAGAATGTCTGAAGCCTCCTTGTCTTCTGTTGGTAACGTGGGAGTATTTTACCCTCTCCCTTAAGCTCTTTCCCTTTATCCATTCTGCTTCCAGATGGAACCACAACCTGGAACACCAGAACCGTTGGGAGAAACATCCTACTCTCACGTAGATCGTTGGGTCCCTCGTGGGAATCCTCGTGGCCTCTCTCAGGTGGATTGGTGCACGTTGTTGGGTGACTTCTCTTCTTCTCTAGAGGAGTATCGTCATGCTTGTCCTTCACAGAGTCTGTGATTCCTTTTAGCTTCTTCCATGTGCAAGCACCCATCGAACTCATGGGGAATCCAACGCTTCCTACCTCAATGACCATATATGCGCTTCAATGAACTGGAATGTGTTTCCTTAGAATACCTCTGCCATTTTTTGTTTCGAGTGGCTGGATCCATTCGGTGGGTTACCGAAGTTGTCCCTAAGATGGTATTTTTTTCCACTAGTGTCATCGTTGTTCCTGACAGCATAATTTCCCTGCTAGACTGAAATTTTTTATACTTTAAAAAAAAAAAAAACTTTAAATATTGCCTAATATTCATGTCAGCCCACATACTTTATTCTAATTTGAAACCTTTATGGCATCTTTTTCCTAACAGGATGGAAGGCCTAAGTATATATATCCTATTCGTTAACCTTCGTTTGACCATCGAATTGATGGCTAAGCAAAAGTTTTTCTATTCTCTTTTAGTTAATGTTGATGGAACGGAATGGTCAATAAGGACAAGTTGCTACAGTTAGAATTTGTTGTAGATTAAAATTATAGTATTAAATTTTAGTG
>JZKD02S1846471.1:26739-40212 GCA_000966675.3 Picea glauca | reverse complement strand
TATATATTTAAATTTAATGACTTGTTAATCGAAAACTAACTTTGCATTGAATCTTTTATAGCTTTATTTGTTTTGTTTTTTTTTAAGGAGAATGTATAAAACAATTTTGAATGAAAAAATTATTGTTTATGTAAATTTACTCATTTACAACAAAAGTGTAAATTCATTTATTTTGTTGTAAATTCATTTATTCACAGAGGCACAATAATCACGAAATCATATTCATATTATTGAGGTGTCTTTTATTTAGTAATTAATGAACATATTTTTCCTTGCCTTAATTGTAAACTTAGTTAAACTCCATAAGGGTATAAGTATCCATAAGGTTCTCAAACTCTAATTTCTCCAATGATTTATTATCTCATTGTTTCCCTTACTACCTTCTTTTATCATGATTAAATAATCATTAATGTTCGGTGAATTCTAATTAACATGTTCGTAGAGGTTGAGTGCTTGTGTGCCTGGAAGTTAAGAAAATGTTTGTTGCTCCTAAAAACTTGATTAAGTAGATGATTGTGCCTCGAATTATGTCATTGTTAGATGGATTGATTATTTAAGTTTGTATATTTAATCGTGCTAGGGAATCATGTTGATGTGTAATGTCTTAGTATGTGGATTTTTGCGTTGGAATAATGTTCGGGTATTGAACGGTGGTTTAGATATTGATTATTGTGCACATTAAAATTTAAGGTCAGCAATGGTGGATTAAGATATTAGACTTCACACGCCTTGGATTGTTGTGATTAGTAGTTAGAATTTTGGCACGCATTAACTATTGATGATGCATGTATAATTAAGTGATTAAGATTAAACATGCGTGTTGAATGATGTATGGTGTAATGCTTAGATTTTACTTTTATCGTGCACAATAAAAATTTAAGGTAATGATTGATTGTTGGGCTCTTTATTCTAGCATGCAATGAAGGGTCAATGTATTGAATGGTTGTTGGTTATTTACTTATTGTGCCAATTACTTTATTGTAATGAATGATTGTGTCATTGTATGTTCATCATTCACTGTGATGATGTGTCAGCTTAGCTTCGTGATTGTTCTAAATGTGTTATTGTTGTTTCATTTAGATAATGCACTATTGTTAATGATTTCGTTATTAATGGTGATGTATTTTTTTTCCTAACGCAACATTAAGATAAAAAAAAAAATTACTTGTTGTGCATTGCTTTTGTGGTCGTAACGGCGGCGCCATTACATATGGTATCAGAGTCGGTTCGACTTGCAACTTGGGATAACAACGGCTTCCATTGATTGGATACTTGATTATAATTGTCGCTAATTAAAATTGATTTTTATTCGTATTTGGTAATCGTGGTTAGAGGATGTCGCAAAGGTACACGAAGAGGTGTTAGGGAAGGGGGCATGACGCCCCCAGTAGCATCCACACCCGATGGGTCTAACTCCCAGGGAGACGAACCGGTTTTCGGGCATGAAAATATAGGTGTGGGTGATTTGGTTGGGCCGATGAGGTCCTTTCAGAGGATGTCTGAGGCATTTATCAACCGTTTGGATAGAGATGAGGTCAGGGCGTCGACACCTCCTGAGGGTCCACCACGCGCTCTGGTTGGTGCTGGTATCTTTCACCGGGAACTCGAGAAGATAAATTTTTCTAATTTCTTTGGTGCCCCAGATGGCGCAGTCGTCGAGGCATGGTTGGAGAATATGACGATGTGATTTTCACTACGCAACTATACCTCCAACATGAAGGTCTGCATGGAAGTATTTCAATGGAAGGGGAGTGCTCTTTTATGGTGGAAGACACTCTTGTCGCAAATGAACATGGTCGTTGAAGACGTGTCATGCGAAATGTTCGAGGAATGGTTCCGGGAGAGGTATCTACATGAGGAATTCATTGAGCATTGGTTCAATGATTTCAATACCTTGCAACAGGGCAGCCATACTGTGCCCGAGTACGAGGCCCATTTCATGGAGCTTATTCGGTATGCTCCCCACCTAAATACCGAGAAACTTAAGGTCAACATGTTTGCGTTCGGCCTTAATGTCATCATTCATGCAAAGGTGAGGATTTGGATGCCTCAAATCTTGCATGATGTTGTCCAAAAGGCCCTCATAGCAGAAGAGGATCTTATCAATGAGGGTCAGAGAAGGACTACAGCGAGACCAGTGAGACAAGTGTCATCTGGTGCACAACATCATCAGACAACAGCTGGACATTCACTAGGATATTGTGGCATCTAGAGAGGATCCACTTTCACTACACCTCAGTGACCAGCACCTCAGCAGCGAATTCCTTACCGAGGACCACAACACGAGCAACAACGTCGACCGCAACAACAACATTTTAGGCCTGTTCAAAAGAACAGACCAGGGTTCCAGGCCGGTGGGCCGTTAGCTTCTACTTCAGGTACAAGGAGTACTAGATCAAAGAAAGGGTGTTGGACATGTGGAGAGCCACATTACCAGCATGAATACCCAGTTGAGAGGACCAGGGCATCTGGATCAACTGGACCCACTACCATGGGAGATTTGGGCAAGGCCCATCGAATTCATGTAGCGGTAAATAACCATCAGGCAGAGTACCAGTCAATTGTGCTCGAGACTTCAGGTACTGTCGTTGGCTAGACCCTTAGTATTTTGATAGATCCTGGTGCTACAGAGATTTTTATTTATGGTGCAGCGCTAAAAATAATTTAGGAAAAGGCAGTCGAACAGGACAAGTTTAGCTTTGTAGAAATGGATTTAGAAGCCAAACAAAATGTTGGAGGGAAGGTTACGGGTTGTAGCCTTAGCCTGGGAGAGTTTTTCACAAGGGGAAACCTGTACATCACGATATTAGGGTCTTATGACTTCATGATCAGTATGGACTGGTTGGAATCGCATGAGGCGATACTCAACTGTAAGACAAAATGGTTGAGCTTGTTGATGATGAGGGACAAAGACTCGTGATTGTAGGTCTGAACCAGGGAGTTTCCCTGAGGTTCATCTCTTCCTTGCAGCTAGGGAAGAGCATGCACAAGGGATGCCAACTATATGTGATCCTTGCGTTAAATTACAAAGGGGTGGCGAAAGGATTGGAAAACCTTATGGTAGTATGAGAGTTTGCAGATGTCTTTCCAGAGAAGTTACCAGGGTTTCCTTCTGAGAGGGAATTGGAATTTACCATAGAACTAAAACTAGTAACTGAACTGATAGAGAGAATGCCTTATTGGATGTCAACCCCTAAGTTACAGGAGTTGAAAATGCAACTGAAGGAGTTGTTGGACCTGGAACTTATAAGACCGAGTGTGTCACCGTGAGGTGTGCCTATTATTTTCATACGGAAGAAGGATGGGCCGTGGAGACTCTGCATTGACTACTATCAATTAAACAAGGCAATGATCAAGAACCAGTATCCGTTGCCAAGGATTGATGATCTATTTAATCAAATGAAAGGAGCAACAGTGTTTTCAAAGATTAACATGAGATAAGGGTATCACCAATTACGGATCAAGGAGGAAAAAATCCTTAAGACCACCTTTAAGATGAGGTTTGAACATTACGAGTTTATTGTTTTACCGTTTGGACTAACGAATTCCTTAGGGGTATCTATGATCTTGATGAACGGGGTGTTCCACAAATACTTGGACAAGTTCATCCAAGTATTCATTGACGATATTTTGATATATTCTTGGACGATGGAGGAGCATGATGAACACTTGTTCTTGGTACTACAATGTCTATGAGAGAACAAATTGTATGGGAAACTCTCAAAATTATTGTTTTATCAATCAAAGATTCACTACTTAGGGCATGTCATATCCGACGAAGGTATCATTGTGGATCCAAAAAAGAATAAGGTTATTGTGGAATGGCTTGTGCTGACGAATTTCCCAAAAGTGAGTAGCTTCATGGGTTTAGCAGGATACTATCGACGGTTCATTGAGGGTTTTTCAAAGATCGAAAATCTGGCAATTTTGGCAATTTACTGGCAATTTACTGGCAATTTTGGCAGTTTTCTGGCAATTTTGGCAATTAACTATTTTTAGCAGGTTTTAACTTCCGGGGCCATTTTGAGGGCCTAAATGAAGGTTTTTCAAGATCGAGGTTCTCAGTGATATCCAAAGGCATCATTGAGCCCCCAAAATGAATCTCCTTGACGATACCTTTCCAACGAGCTATCACACGCCTAAAACGAAGATCGTATGCAAAAGTTACGACCTCGGGAAGTTGATGCACCAACTTACCCAAACGGGGCCCACATGAATTTTGGCGCTTCATCTCCTAGGGTTAGGTTTTTGGATGTCTAGGAATTTTGGCATTCTCGTTTATTGAAAAAGGGCCTTCAGAGCCTCATTGTAACCATCTTCTGGTGAATGCGAGTAGCCGTCACATCTCTTCTCAGAGATAAGCTGCCACCATTCTAGCGAGTCTTTCACTCTGTATTTTTATAGTCTCTGTACATTTCTCTTATTAATAGAATTTGTGTATTACTGTATATCTATGTTTATGGTTGCATCTCTGATACATTTATGTTATATTATTGAATATCTGCAATATCTCTGTACATTTCTTTATTATATCTCTGCTCTCATTTCGTGTCGAAAATAATCCAGATCAGAGAACTATGCGATGCATGATTTGGAGTTGTTATCCATTGTTTATGCCTTGAGAGTATGGAGACACTACCTTATTGGAAGAAAATGTGAACTAAAAATGGACCACTGTGGTTTACAACACATCTTTACGCAAAGCGACTTGAACTCGTGACAATGACATTGGTTGGAATTTCTTAGCGAATATGATTTTGAGATTTCCTACTTAAAAGGAACAATGAACAAAGTGGTAGACGTGTTGATTTGGAGACCACGTGTATTTTTAGTGATACCTCTTCATACAAATCTACGTGAAGAGATTCTAACTACAGCGTGACGTTGACTGGTATAAAGAGGGTAAGGAATTTTTCGGGAAAGACACCATGATGGTACCAAATGGGGGAAATATATTGTGGACAATGACATATCTTCAAGATATAATAACCGGATTTACCTACATCCCAACGACGAATCAGGAATTTTTTATATTATGCTAAACTCATAGAGCAGTGTACATGGTTCATCCAGGATTCACGAAATGAGGAATGACCTTGATCCCTTGTTCATCTAGAAGGGATAAAGGTGGACATCGTCAACTATATGGCAAGATGTCTAGAAGGTCGACAGGTGAAGGCTAAATGTAGACATCTGGAAGGATTACTACAACCACACATTTTTTTTTTTCGAATCGAAATGGGAAGTCATCTGAGGGAATTTATTTTTGGGATTTTCATTAGCAACAGGGAGGCACGACTCGATTGTTGTGACATTTGACACTCTGATGAAGAGTTCACATTTTTCCTTGTGCGTATGATGCATCAGGTGCGAGGTATAGCTAGATTTTATATCATCGAGATATGAGACTGTAAGACATACCAAAGGAATAGTATCTGATAAGGGATTCAGTGTTTGCAAGATGATTTTGGACAATATTGAAAGGGCATGGAGAACACCACTAAACTTTAGTACAACATGTCCCATAGATATATGGGTTGACCAAAGGAACGAACCAATTTGGGAAGGTTGTGTTGCATAGGTGTGTGTTGGACCAACAAAAATGTTGGGATTTGTTCTGGCCACTAGCCAAGTTTGCATACAACAACTACCAAAGCACCATTGAGATGGCGCCATTTGAGTTTCTTTATGGGCGACTGTGTCGGACACCTTTGAGTTAGGATCGACTTGAGGATGGCATCCTGGTAGGACCAGAAGCGATCCAAGAATTGAAGGAAAAAATACAAACGATATGAAAGGGGACAAAATAAGTGCAGGATCGATAGAAAGGTTTGTTGATATGCATCACGCCGACCATAATTATGAAGGGCCTAATGGTTATCCATGCCTTGTTCCTGAGGTATTGCACGATGTTTATCTTGTATCTGTGTGCAACTTTAGGTCAGTAATCCTATGCATGTGATTGACTTGATTTCTTAGCAGATATTGGGCGAGGGTGCACTCACGGTGGAGCCAATCCACATTATGGGACATTGCATTCGAAAGCCACAACGTTGAACAGTCGATCAGGTCAAGGTCTAATGGGATAACTAGTCTACACTTGGCAATCTGGGAGGACGCATATGATATGCGTCAACAATTTCCATTTATGTTTGATAGCTAGACATATTGATATTGTTAGACACTTTATTTCAGCACTTATATACTGTGAAATTTCAGGACGAAGTTTAAAACAAGAGGGGGTGTATGTAACATCTCGCTCTTGCATGCACTGAGTGGACTTATTCTTTGAGGACACTTGGGTGCAAGTGATCCGGGTCATTATACTATTGGTTGTTTTGATTATGATTATGAGATATTGTGGATTTAATGATATGTTATTTTTTTGTATTTACATAGACATGTGCTATTGACTGGGTTCTCTTGAGTGTGCAAGACTCTAGACATTGAGGATGTCAAGACATCAATGAAACCCCTTGGACTCTGGATTGAGTCAAGGAGTGGATTGTTGGGGTTTAAATGTTTTTGATGTACCCTTAAACCCTTGATAATGTTGTTGATGGTGAGTGGCACCCTTGGAGCACGTAGTGCATCTTGAAGGGAACATCGGGAAAATAAAACAGAAGGAGGGGAGTGGCACCCTTGGAGCATGTAGTGTGTCCTAAAGGTCACATCACAATTTTAACTATGGTAAGTTAATAAACCTAGTGACTAGAAAACTATACCTCCTTAGGACCCAGTCAGACTTAAAATCAATGATGAGATGAGTAAAGTTTAATAACAAATTTTCTCTTAAGAATTATCGCCAATCCTAGTGAATTTAAAACCTAGGTCTAAGTAGAACCTATGAACAAAAAAAACTAATTAGACATGTAACAAGAAGGGGCTAAAGAAAATTCAAGCTTTATTAATTAGAGTGAAAATTTTAATGAAGGTTTAATTATTAAAAAGGTGGTAAATGGTTGTTTGTCTAAACTTGTTAATTCTGAACTTAGTTAAAAAGGGGGAAACTTAAAGAAAAAGGGGAATGTCTAACTTAGTAAGGAATCTAGCCTTTGGAACTTTATATTTATGAACTCAACTATGATTTAAATAAGGTGTAAGTCATTTAAGAATTGTAAGGGAATAATGGGACACCAAGGAGAGTTTTTAGGAATGCTTTTAGGTGGGTGAGGGATTTAGGAAAATTTAATTAATTAATTAATTGATTTTCTGGTGCAACTAGGGGATCAACCAACATGTGTAGGGGGAGGTTTTTCCTAATTAAATAAATGAAAAAGGAGTCTAATGAGGGTTTGGTAAACTAATCACTTGAAAACTCTATAAAAAGGATGGTGGAGGAGGAGTATGGATCACTTCTGGTTTGTGTAAGGTTATGCTACCGGGATTTCATCTTGACTGAATTTTCTCTTGTGGGAGTTGGGATACCCAGCTCGAGTAACAAGTGGTAGCTCGACCTTGCGAGGTGAGCTGGGAGCTAGCATTCTATGGTATTGTGTGTGTGGCCCCTTTGCGACTCGGGGGGTTCAAGGGGAAGAAGACTACCCCTAGCGTTGGCTGGGAGATATCGGTGAGGTCTCATCAGTCGACAAGCGGGATATGGACGGAGCGAATGCGTGGGACAACAACTACAGAATCATCGCCTTCAGATTCGGTACGCATATTTGAATTTTGTTGTATTTTAGTTAAAATTATCCTATGTATGAGAGCATAATGATAATGAAGAAACTGATGCATTTATAGTTGACTCTATTCTATCTGTTCATAGTAAGGATTTAAATATAAGTTTTTAATCAGTTTCAATTCCTATTAGGGTTTTAGGATGATGGTTTGTAGTCGAGCTGGGCTCTTAAAACTCATTTTTATTGTAGCCCTATTGGGTCCCTTGTTTTGAGAAATAATTGCACGAGTTTTGACTAAGCATGAGTTACGCAAACTCCATCAAAGGCTGGGAGAAAGAACAACAGAAAGCAGTTGTGGAATCCAGCGCAATGCCAGCAAAGCAACAAACGGTTGCAACAAAACAAGAAGATATGCAAATAGAGAAGGAAGACACAACCAGATATATATATATAGGACTAAACACAAATGAAAGGGTTGTTGTTCAGAGTTTTTTTGGTATTTTTGTTGTTGTTATTATGGTTGTTCGCATGTTCATGGGTTCGTCGCTCTATAATTGATTCATTAGTTCTTGAATTAATCAGATGGGTTGAGTAGAATCAGGTTGGTCAGAGTCACCTAGATTTTGGGATTAGTTATTGATAATTGTTGTAGGTTGGGAAAAAGACACGTATGAGTCTGTAATGGATTAGAATCACCAACTAGAGGATTAGAGCTCTGTGACATGGGCCTAAAATCCAAGAGTTTGTATTGAATCCTACTATGTAATTATGAGTCTGTAATTAGAGAAAGATCCTAAAGATAATATGAAGCATGACCAAAATTTAAAATATATAGTGTCTTTATGCACTTACTTATGCATTGCAGTATTTCATTTATGGTTTAAGAGTTCTATTTGATGGTTCATTGTCTAAATGCTTGCTCACAATGTAAATGGGTTGGATTCCTACATTTATATGTTCTATGCATGTTAATGTCTCTTGCGCAAGTGTAGGAATGAGTTATGATTGCTCTATGGATCCTCTTTGGTCTTCTCCCTACCCTTCCCTATCTATCTATCTTAGCAACACTTCGGGTGAGACTTCTTCTCTTTGGAGGAGATGAAAATGCCAAAACTCTAGACTACACGGTACCTTTTTTTGGTAACCTGAGAAGGACCCTGGTCTGATCAAACTCACATCCAACAAAATGGTTTCATTACCGGGACCTACGTAAAAGGGGAACCTATAGGGAGAATTTTTTCGCCGATCCATAGATCTTACATTGATCAATGGTGGGAAAGGAGTTGTGATGCCTTCATATAGAAAGAAGTGGAACTAAGGAGAAAATCATTGGAAAATACTCGCAAAGCAATCTTTTACTCAGAAAGATCGAGGGACCAGTATGATATTTTCTGGGTTAAATTCCTAGAAGAATTTTTTCACTAGATAAAGAGGCTCCAAGAAGATCCATAGTTTCAAGGACGGACCAAGAATATATGTACATGGAATACCGAAAAGTTAGCAGCACTCTAGAGGCTGGATTGCCCAGTTACCTGAGCTGTGGATTTATGGGTTAGTACCACGCTAGAGGGATACATAATCGAATTTGCAGCTGAGAACCACCAGTCCTTTTCGTGGGCAGAGGAAATTTTGAAGAAAGGTGCAAGAGGAATACTATTGAGAGAAATCCCCCTGTGGATTAAGGTTTTCTTGATGGAGGAAGGGATGTTGATTGTGTCCCCGACCAACATGGCAGCATAAACACCCTCATTTTGAGTAGGGCGAGGCGGGGTGGGAGTCATGTCATGAGAGCGGGGAAGGGTTCTTTGACAAATGGGGGGGAAATAGCAAGACATGGATTCAAGAGATGAACAAGCCTTGAATAGAACCGCCATAGTTGAGAAGTGATGGCGCAATAAGATCAAGAAAGTCGTAAGACAGTCTGGAAAGTTTAGGAAAGAAGGTGGAGTGGGAGAAGTAGAGGAAAGATATAAGGAAGAACTACAGAAGATGAGAATATGGGAATGATTGGCCAGTTAAAGACTAAATGAGAGAGAAACGAGGAGAGAAATCAGTCCCCAGGAAGTGGGACAAGAAGCAGAAAGCACAGAAGAAAGACAGGAGGAAGTCGGCATGAATCGCGAAGGAGAACGAGAAGAGTCATCCCCGATAACATGAGAAATTGGGAATCTGGCAAAAGAGATCATCCCAGTGGAAGCTAACAAGAGCCCCCAGATCAAATAAAACCACCCTGAAGCCAGTGGCGCCAGCCCCAAATCACCCGTACCCCAAGTGCCTTTTATTCAAGCAGTAAGTCTGATACTACCTCCTCATGTTAGTTTTATTCCAATTCAATTAGTTAGTCAGTCACAACTAGGATTTGCAGGTATAGGGAGGATATTGGGATCCCTTGGTAGATCACAAGCGGGACCATTAGGGTTCATATTGATACGAACAACAGGAACAGTGATGGCCAGCCATGCGGGAGGTTCGATTGCCCGATACCCAGAATTTTGGGGTAAAGGAGATGAAGACATTGAACAACATCGGTTCCTGTGCAAAGCAATCAGGAGATATAAAGGAAACCTAGATGCAAATAAGTTGGCTGAGTTCTAGACAACCTTGATAGTTCACGCTCTCAAATGGTACATGAAAATCATTGAACCAGGAGTGTCAGGGACGCAAGGTCAAGCGTTCACACTTGGCCAGGTATGGACGAGGTTTATAGAAGAATTCAAACTACCCCAGTCAGAAAAATAGGCTTTGTCTGAGTTGTGCGAGATCCATCAGAGGGAAGGTGAATTAGCCTAGGAGTACAGTCAGAAGTTTAAAGATTCCATAGAAAGGTTGGAACATCCAATACATGAAGAACATAAAAGGGAGTGGTACATTCAGGGGTTATTGCCTTTGACTCAGATTCCTCTAACACAACAACGAATAGCCACGTTAACCGACGCCTTGGAACAATCGATGAATATTGAAGCCATGGCGGGATACCCTGGGAGCCTCAAAGTAACCTGACCCCCAGTAGATGCGAATTTGGCGCAACTACAAGGGAAGATATCGGCACTGACAGAAAATATTCAGGAGATGACGATACCTAGACCAGGATGACCACAGGTTTGGTGCATTAGATGTTACATGGAAGGTCATCTAGTGAACGAATGTCTGAGAATGAGGGGGATGGGACCACCCCATAATCCAATGGTAACCCCACTAGGACCCATAGGAGGAGTTTCACAAGTGTTGACGAGTTCATCATTCCACAACCCTACCCCATATCATGCTTTCTGAGGGGGCCAAGAAGCACCAACATCGTAATATTGTGAAATATGTTGAATCCACGGCCATGGGCCAAGACAGTACTACATCATGCAGAAGTATTCAATAGTACCAAACACGGTACATTGTCATTTCTTTGCATCCACTACACATACTACCAATAAATGTAGAGCGTTGGACACAATTGGAGACAGATTGAACCGAACAACATTCAGGGTGAATGAAAACCCTCAAGGACTAGGAAGGGGTCGAGGAGGTCAAGCTGGAGGAGATTTCAGAGGAGGAAGAAATCGGGGATGAGGACCAATAAGATGTTATAACTATGATGAACAAGATCACTTAGCCAGAGATTGTCCTCACCCAAGATGCCCATGGTGTTGTCACTGCAGAACCAACGGACACGCAACTGAAGAAAGTCTAGAGTTAATTGCAAAGTGGGAAGACAGAGTACGAAAAAGAGGAACTAACCTTATCAGTTCATAGATCAAGAGAATTTATAAGGGACAATTTCACAGCCTTAATATCATTACTCTAGGAGGAGCGAAGACAAGAGTTGATGCTGACACTCTACCTCAGATCCAGAAAGAAGCACCTAAGGGAGACAAGAATGACCCCCTAAAGAAAAAGTTGTTTTTTAAAGATGCCATGGAAGTATTCCAGAACATCCCTAGTCATGAAATGTAAGAGAACCCCCCCCAACCAACTATTTACCCTAAGATGGCACAAGTCCTTGCTTCACCCCCTGCACCTAGAAACCTTGTAGCCATATCAAGACAGTATGAGCAACCCCAGAATGTAGTTGATCTTTGGTTTCAATTATTCTCTAACATTCTAGGGAATGACTGACTAACAGAAAAGTTGTGCAATACGTTTTACCTAGTCTCAGGGAATGAGGAACCTTCAGAAGCAAGGATAAGGGCTAATATTCCTGAGAAGAGTACTCAGAGAGTGCAATGAAGAAAAGTACAAACCAGGAAATAATTTCGACTGGTCGCCCATCTATATGACTTCAAAATTAAGGATGTCATGTTGGACCTAGGGTTAGATGTGAACATCCTGCCTAAGAAGACTTGGGAAGCCTTAGGAAAACCGAGACTGACATATTCCCCAATTCAGTTAAGAATGGAAAACCAATACTGTATCTTTCCCATAGGAAGATTGGAAAATGTAGAAATCGATGTAGCAGGAGTAAAAGCAGTAGCTAACTTTGAAGTCATTGAGATCATGGGAGACAAGGACCCCTACCCTTCGCTACTTGGCATCGATTGGGCCTATGATAATTATGTTGTAATCGATTTAAAGAAAGATACCATGACTTTTGAAGATGAGGGAATCAAGGTAGTTCACCCTTTGGATCCATATGTAGGACCCAGGTACACATAACCAACAGACAATAATATGGAAGAAGGAGACCTAGACTAGTTGTACATTGTAACAGCGGGGAGAAGAAACGATTACATAAACTCTACCGTTGATGGATCAGTAAGCTAGAGAAGTATACATTCAGCAAACGAAGATTCAAAACTGGCTTTTGATAGCTGGAAATAGGGGTCACACGAAATATTATCAAGAATATGTGCAACTGTCAAAATGACCAGATGGGTTGGAACCAAAGTGAGAGAACACCCAGTATACGATGGTACTTCATATATAGACAATGTTTTGCAGAATATGGAAGAGAATGTGAGGGAAGATCAAAGAATATCGGTATTAGATATAGACTTTCAAAACACCCCCATCAGATGGTGGGCCAATCATAAAGATGCACTCAGAACTTGGGATGAAGTGAAGCAAGCTATCAAGTACAAGTTATGGAATAAAGAGCAGTTGGAATCAGAGATACAGATAGATTCCCAAGTTGTGCAACCATTCAACGGAGAATCAAACTCTAGGATACACATTGAACAGTGCACGACACAATGGCAGGCTGCGGAGATACCCTCTCACTTCTAGGTTCAAGTATTTCCCCATTCTCTAGGCCCAATCCCGAAATCTTGGTTCATACACGAGGAAACCAGAAGAAAAACCAGCAAATGGCAGACACTAGAAGCTCAATTTTGCAAAGACTTCTCATTCTTAGGTAAGTACCCCAAGCTTGAACTAGCCCTGCAAAAGATTAAAGAACTTCCTTTTACAACCACTGGTAATGAGAGATCAAATTTTGTAGTAGGTCCCAAGCATACCCAATAACTTCATACTAAACTCCACTTACCCTTGCTTGACAAGCCCATAGAATGTTATCATATTAGAAAAAGATTCATAAAGCCTAGTTGAACTAGAAGGACTGAGAAACCTAGCCATCAAAGAGACAGAGGGGAGAAGAGAAATCCAGAACACCATACCGATCCAGACCAATAGTTCCTACAACCACCCATTGAAATACGTAGACTAAACATAGGGACTGCAAAGCAACCCAAGATACCTATGGTAGGAGACTACTGGGATGATCAAACCAACCAGGAAATACAAACTTTACTGAGGGAATACGAGGATTTTTTTCCGAAGAATTTTTCAGAATTAAAAGGAATCAAAGGAGTCATGGGAGAAATGAAGATTGATTTAAAACCAGGATGCAAGCCTGTCAGACATA
>JZKD02S1846449.1:68018-82405 GCA_000966675.3 Picea glauca | reverse complement strand
TTCATCTTGAACATTGTAAGCTATCTTTCAATATTCAATTTATATCTCAATTGTAACGTAATATCTTGTTGTATCCTATAGCATTGATTATATTTTGTTTAGTTGTATTTAATTCCTGTATAATCTATTGACCCCTTGCCCAACCTTAGGCACTAGTCATAGTTGACTTAGGGAAAGGTTTGACTCTCATTGAAAGATTTGCATTTGCATTGTTGCTTGCCATATAGGCTAGTTTCCCCTCACCTTTAACAAACTAAAATTAACTCCTAGAATTCATCTAATAATTCACATAGTAACTAGGGTCTACCCCCCTTGGCTTCCTTAGGAGTAAGCCTAGACGGAAGAGGTTCAAGTCAACGTGACAGCGTGGGCTTTGAAGTTTGAACCTAGGCATTGTGCCTCCAAGGACACACTAAGTGAGCAGGACTTAGCTCACGTTTGCAAGTGTGTATTAGGACGGCAACACACCCTCCTAAGTCAATATTCAATTTTGTGTTGACATGCACATTTGACTTAGGAGGAATTGGAGGTACCTTGGGAATGTTTGCTTGATTTTTATCTTGACTCTTATTTCCATTCCTTTGGTAGGTAATGCCTCTAAACTTAGCCATTTCAGCTACTTGTTGTAGGGTAGGCTTAGGACCAAACTTTTATGTTGCCTTATCCATCACAACATCATTTATGCAATTCATGTTATTTACCCCCTCACTATGTTTCATCAAATCCATCCAATCATACATATCAACATCATACTCATGACCAAGCATATTAACTTGTTCATTTTCTGCTATATAAGGTCCCATCTCATCACAAAGGTGAAGGAAGACTTGGGAAGTTGATTATTCATTAAATTGCCCACAAGGTCTACAATAAGGAATAGCTTGGTGGTCAGCCATGTTAGTGGATTCAAATGGATTTGGTGGTCTTTGATCTTGGGGAGGAGGTCTCTTAGGCCATTTGTCATTTGGCCTATGTGGGGGCCTACTAGCTTGACCCCTTTCCATGGCTATCAACCTGTTTTGTATGGAATTGATTTGATTCGCTTGGTTGATCTCCATTTGCTTGTTCTGATTGGAATGATTAATTTCCATTTGTTTAATCAAATGAGTAAGTTCCTTCATGTCGTCATTAGAGGATTTTTTATTTTCAACATTTTTTTTCTTCTCTTGATAAGGTTGAGAAGAAGATCCTCTAGTAAAACCAGGAATATTGGATTTCTTAGCATCTTGCATATTTTTATCAATTCTTATAGCTAAAGCTTGTGTTGCCTTTAAAGTCCGAGGATCCTTATCCCTTAATCCATATCTCATTTCCCCTTCAAATGCCTCCATATAATAAATCAAGGCTGCAGTATCTGAAGGTAGAATGCCAGCATGGAGACCCTTCACCAAGTTATTAAACTTAGTGTTAAATTCCTCCACAGTCTCATTTTCTTTTTTATGACTGGAAGTGAGGGCAACTAGCTGGAATCTGTGTTCCTTTTCATCACCCCATATTTTCCTAATTTTTTCCAATATTGCATCAAGGGTGCTAAACTTATCTTGATCAAAATCAGTAAACCATTCAGCAGCATCTCCTTCTAGTGAATACACAAATAAGGTCATTTTCACATCTTCTTCATCGTAACCCTTATAATATCTTTGAACACACATCTTAAAATTCAAAATGTGGGATTTGGCACTAATAGCATTATTCCCCTGAAAAGTAGGCAACTTATCAATAGCCTTTTCAGGAACCGTGTGAGGAGCACCTTGGATTGCTGCAAAATTCAAAGGCCTCAAAAAGATACTCATGGTTGTGTTAGGGTTATTAGTGGGAGTATTAATAGTTTGTTGATTATTAGTTTGGAACAAGAATTGGATATCAGTGAGTGATTCTTCTCCGAGACTTTCAAGTAGCCTTCTAGAGGAAAGGCGATTTAGCCTCCTCCTATAAACCTTTTCAGGTTCAAGAAAAGTATAAATCACTCCTTGGGAAGTGCTCCTAGTAGTATACCTGACAGATTTGTTCAATGGAGTCGCCACTTGGAAAGGAAGCAAACAAAATCAATCAATGCAAGTTCAAAAAATTTAGGGACTAAGGTTTATTGTTTAGTTCTTAAAAAATAAGTTAAGTCGTTTTGACCAAGGATAAAAGACTTATCCCCGGCAATGGCGCCAAAGATGTTGTCGTCCTTGTACACACTTGCAAACATGAGCTAAGTCCTACTCACTTAATGTGTCCTTGGAGACACAATGCCTAGGTTCAAAGCCCATGCCGTCACTTTGACTTGAACCTCTTCCGTTTAGGCTTACTCCTAGGGAAGCCAAGGGGGGAAGACCCTAGTTACTATGTGAGATTAGATGTTAATTCTAGGAGTTGGTTTTAATTAGTTAGAAAGGTTGGGGGAAAATCTAGCCTATGATGCAAAGGCAGCAATGCAAGTGCAACGATTAATATGTCAAGAAAGTCTTTTCCTAGGACAACTAAGACTAGTGCCTAAGATTGGGCAAGGGGTCAACTAAGTTTAAAGGAGAGTTTTTAGATTACACAAAAGTTACAAAGATTACAAAAATTACAACAAGATTAGATACAAACTAGATACAAAGGTATAATAAAGAATATCTCAAGGTTACAACAAAGTTATACTAGCAAAGATACAATGGATACAAGATATAGAAATACAATACACTAACTAACAATTGTTTGTATGTGCAGGAATTTGAAGATATTCAAAAGGATGCATTCATCAACACAACAAGCCTAGCATGCTCACAATAGAGTGTCTCCTCAAAGGGATGCACTACTCTATTGGATTACTTTCAATGGCAAACAAAGTCACTCGAGACCCAACAAGACAGTGCCTCCAAAGGATGCGCAACTTCTTGAGGGATCACACCAAAGAGATAAACACCAAATTACTGAAAACGAAATACTTGAAGGAAAATGTCCAAAGATCAACTAATCACTACTTAGTGATTCATCCATAACACATAAAGATAACTTGCATATAAATGTAAATGTGAAAAGAGTGTTTGCAAGTGTAAATGTAGGTCACAGAAGATAAATCAAATAGATTGGCCAAAAGTTTGTGGATTAAGGATTGATTAAGAATTATTAAGTGAAGTTTCAATCCTAGCGAAGTGTCAACCCAATACTCCCCCTGTGTGTACCAAGTAATTGTTGGGTGCTCAAGAAGTATGGCAACAAGGCCTACCCTAGCTTCACAGGTTAGCCCAAGTGAAAAGAGTACACCCGGAAAGGACATTGAGCACCACGAGACCGGCCCCGGCCTATCACCTTCCATTGCTTCCTCTAGTCCTTGTTTAAATGGAAAACTTGGGTTAGTAGAGGTGTCCTATTAAGTCTAGTTTATTGTTATACCTATGGACTAAGTAAATTTTAGTGTTTGGGTGTGTTAAAATGAGTTTTACTTGCCCAAAAAGTGTGAAAATGTGTCAAAACCGAAATGTTGAAACAGCAAGATATGAAGCTTTAAATCACATAATTATAGCATGAAAAGCATATGAAGAACTTGGAATAACTTGTTGAAATGAAAGAGGATTGATTTACACCATTAGCATGCCCATGTTTGCTTGCAAATATGAAAGATGAGTGCTTAGGAACCAAAGACTTGCAAGTAAAGAAAGATCAAAGCACAAGATTAATCATATGCCTCCATTGGCTTAAGCTAGCATTTAGTTGTGTGTGAGATCTAATACTAGATAATTTTAAACCATGAGCATGAGCATATCATAAACACACAACTAAGCTAGCCATACTATATTGGGGGTTGGCTAGGCCAACTTCACATCCAAGGTGTAGGCAAAAGTTAGTAAAACTTGAAATGGAAAGCAAGAAATACAAACCACTCTCAATGGCACAAGGTGGAGGCAAGCCTTCCTATTTTGTGCCAAAGGGGGTTGGAAATAAAACAACTAAACTAAAGCAATCCTAGCCACACAACATTTTCCTAATGACAAGTGGGGAAAAAAAATAAAGAATGTAGAAAATTAAATATACACCCTAGCCTTATGATTTTGGGTGTTGGCTTTGCCAAACTTACACCAAAATGTAGGCACTAACAATATTTACAATAACAGAAAATAAAGGAGAAGGCAAGCCACTTGGGGACCCCCTTTGGGCTTGCTGACAATGTTTAGAGAGATAGATAAAAGATGGAGGGTTGTTACCTAATCAAAAGGGGGTTCTTTGGAGTGTGTTGTTATTGAAAATGGGCAGCATAACCCCTTAACCTGGCGAGAACCTGTAAAAACCAGCAAACTATTGCTTGTTGGAAATGTTGCAACACACCCAAAAAAGTTAAGAAAATTTATGATTTTCAACAGAAATTTTCTGCATACAAATATCAAAAAATTATACGAATGTATTGACCTATCTAAGAGTGTTAGCAACCAAAATCTGAAGTATGTATATAACAGAAAATAGAAAGGGAAAAGCTATGAAGTTTTAGTGAGCTATGAGGGTAGATTCTTGCTTGAAGCTATCCCAACAAAGCTCTTGAAACAACTTGCAAACTTTGAACAAAATGTGAAACAAGAGTAGATAATGGGTTGCATAAACAAACAACATAAACTAATTTATATCATTAGCTATCCAACACATTTAAGCCAACAACTACACTATTGCCTAACCTATCTAAGCAAACTAATTTACCCAAAGATCTACTCAATATTCCACAAGATGCATAAAGAAACAATGTCACCTCATATTCATGGAACACCAAGACACAATCTTGTACTCCAAGATCCTCCAAAGCTTTTCTTATTATCAAAGGGAGAGGTTGCAGCAACTAATTGCTCCAAGCTCCCCAAGAGCAAGATGGAATAAAGCAAGATGGAAAAATGAGAGAGAGAGATGGGGCAAGAAAATGGTAGCATAACAATACTCAAGAGAATGGTGAGGAAAAGAGTGAGGGAGGAGTTCTATTTATACCATGAAAGGCAAAGTGACCCCTCTTGGATCATTGCCAAGTATCAAACACAAAGCAAAAGTGATCATCGCAAGGAGGGGGCGCAAATCTAGAGTTTGGACTTGGATTGATGAGGTGGAGGTGAGGTGGAGGGTGTGGGTCATGGCTAATGGGTGATGTGGGAGGCTTAGGAGGGCGCACCTATGGAGAGAGGGCCCCACTCAACATCAAATTTCATTTTCTAAGGGTTTTACATGAAGGGGGGCGTAAGTCCCCCTAGGGGGCGTGAGGGTTTAAGTGAAAGGTGAGCTTAGGGGGTGTGAAAAGGTTGGGAAAGGGGTTGGGTAGGTTAGGAATGTACTTTCTCATCACTTTCCACCTTTACTTTACTCCATTTGCTCAAAAATTACAAAAATGATGTTTTTCCTATGTCATGACTAGCAATTAAAATTGTTGTTTTGACTGACCAAGACTCCTTGTGGACAAACACCTAGCAAAAGTTGTCCGACTGAGCTGAAACTTGGTCCAAGGGTGTAGGGGGTCTCATTCCATTTATTTTGAGTACAAATACCCCTAGCAAAAGCCCAAGGACCTAGTTTTTATATTATTTACCCAAAATTAATTAAAAATTAATTAGTTAAATTACCCAACCTTAGGCAATTTTAATTAATTAAAAAAAACTATCTAGAGTCGACGGAATTCCTCGAAACTTTCTGAGATGTCTTACATGGTCATTTACATCATTCCTAAACACAAGCTACCAGAGGATCAATCCATTAGAACGCCTTTCACCACTTTAAAGGAATTATTTGTGGGAGTGAAAAACTCAAGGGAAATTAATAAGGTTGGTTAGGCCAAATTAATAACCTGAGGAAAAAAAACACTCAGTGAAAGGAACTCTCCTAATGAAGAAATCCTAAGGTAACTGACCTAACTATGATCCATGCAGACCTATTATATTATTATCCCACGCAGGGGAGCGGAAATTCCAATTACATAAATATGTGTTGGTGGCCAAAAATGCCCTGTAGAACCAAATAGTCTCTGACTTGGTAGCATCTGATGATGCATATCTTCAAGCTACATGAAGTTGACCCCCTAGTTGAATAGGTGGTCAACATGGATTTTATTTCATTTCAGTTGAATAAGAGGAGGTTCTTCTCCTTCCTATACTTCATCAATCACATGGTCAGAAAATTCATTTAATCCATTCAAGAAACTACATATCCGTCTTTCATCCTCAAAAATCTGCCATGAACCAATGTTATTAGTCACAAAGGGACGAAAAGATACCTCTACCATGTATTTGGCATGTCAATAAAGGTCACATGGCTGAAATAGTGTGGTCGTAGTTGCCATTGAATCTATCAACTTGTTGAACACTCTTGGGATTGTAGTGATATTAAATGCATCATAGCATTCAATCTCATTTCATATTGCATCCTTGTATCTCCTTGGGCGGGAATTCTTAGCTTCACATCTGATCCTCACTTGATTCGCTATGAGCTCAGAGCCTCACTCCACTTTTATCTTTTTGATTCCCAATTTCCTTGCTCTTTGAAGACCTAGCAACAAGTCTTCATATTCCGCTGCATTATTAGTACAATCAAAACCAAACAAAAAAAAAATGGGAAAATCATACATGAGGGGTTTGTGAGAATAACCCCTGGACCTGCCCCATGTGTAGACTTTGCACCATCAAAATGCATAGTCCATACTCTTTCATCCTCAAGTGCATGCATGGGTACAGACAAATCTTCTTGTAACTCTGAAATAGTATAGGCCTTGTTATCCCCATTCTGTGGACAACTAAGCAGATTATGTCTCGAGGCCCTCGAGTTGCAGATATGGAGTGTCGAGAGGCTACATGACCAACAGTAACCATTTGCACAGATGAAAAACCCACTCACCACCACAAATGGTCACAGTTTTGCAAATGGCATCCACCAGACCAGTTGGCTTCCGAAAGGCAGTGGGCCTTGCTCTATGGGGTACAAGTCAGTATCATGGTGAGCATCATTTCAATATTTAATCCATTTGATTATGTCGTATCTATTGATGATTGCAACTTCATGAGACATTCTCCAGATCGTACTCCTCTGGACTGAGTTGAGATGATCTGTGAGGACGCCAATGTGATGGGTGAGTCATACTCCTCTGGACCGAGTTGAAATGACGTGTGAGGTCTCTTGTCATGCTCCTCTAGACTGACTTGAGATGACTTGAGATGGTCTCCTGTCGAACTCCCATGGACTTAGTTGAGTCGACTTGAGATGGCTCTCCAGATCGTACTCCTATGGATTTAGTTGAGTTAATCTGTTGAGAGTGGCGTCCCTGTGGTTGAGCACATGTGGACTTGTCCCTAGTGGCAGAGCACTAGAGGATGTGTGGGAGATCCCTTGCTATATTGTCTAAGAGTAAGATTAATGCGAAACCCTAATTTTGTATTATGAAGGGTACAAGTCATCCCCACCATGTAAAGATAATTAATATTGTGTAAAAGATTAATTATATTATTGAGTTGTACAAGTCGACCCTATTGTGCCAATAGACACATCTATTTGATGAACTAGGTCATGTATTTATTGGAGAGTTAGATGCCCATTGTGGATAACTCACTCATTCATGTCTCATTCTCTCAATGGCTACTTGTAGGGCTGAAGTGCGCACTTATCTTATGCGTTGGCTTTCTTGGTCATAGAGCACCCTCTTGTGTGCACTAAGGTTTGTGGTGAAAGGGTGATCTTCTCTTGACTCTATAGCAAAGGATTGTTGGGTTTTTCCCTTGTTTGAGAAGGGTTTTCCCATAATAACTTCTTGTGTCTTGTGCATGGTTATTCTTCTTGTGATCTTGGTTACTGCAGCGATTGTATCTTGTATTGTTGCATTTTTTATGGTTCAAGTTTATGCTAAAATTGAAAGAAACTACATGTGCTTGAGCTAAGCATTAAAAAATTCAACATGGTATTAGAGCAGTGTTCCTAAAGAGCTATTGCACAAGCTAGCTATCACCTTCTTGCTGCAACTGCAAAAATGGCCCCTTCCATTTTCCTTGTCAAGCTAGTTTTAGCACTTTCCCCTTGAACGTTGGGCCTAATTTTTTCACAGGCAAGTATGGCCTAGTTCAACGCACCACCTGCAGCTCTCAGATCAAAAATTGTAGAAGTTTTGATTTTCGGCCCTAGGGTTTCTAAGGTTTCTGCAGATTTTAGCCTCTAGGGTTTCTGCAGATCGTTGAGGACATTTGCAACTCACTAGGGTTCTTTGACTCTCCATGGCTTATTGTTGCCAGTCATTAGTCCAGCGAAACCTAGGGTTTCAAGCCTAGGAGTTAGGGTTTGTGAAGAATCTGCAAGCCATGAGTTACAGAACTTTGGTGGAAGATAGGCTTGATGGATCAAGCAACTTCAGCTCCTGGAAGTCAAGATTTCGCATCACTCTAGAAGAGAGTGACCTATTGAGATTGATAGAAGGAACTCTACCAGCAACAGCTACCAATGAAGAAAAGGTTGAATGGAAGACAGATGATGTCAAAGCTAGAAAGATAATCATCTACTCAGTAAGAGATCATCTACTACCTCGCATTTCTACCTTGAAGATGTTGATTTTTCAATGAGCAAGGTTAAGCATGAAGTTCATTCCATTTTTAGCATGTAACCATAACCATTAATGTTGCAGCAACCAAGATCGCAAGAAGAAGCACCATGCACAAGAACACAAGAAGTATCATGGGAAGCCCTTCTCAACAAGGGAAGAAAACCCAACCAAATCCTTTGCTATATTCTTTAAGAGAAAGACCTTCACCACCAAGAAAACCTAGCACACAAGAGGGTGCTCAAACCCTAGAAGACTAGCGACCAAGAGAGGTGCGCACTTTTCCCAAGGTGTACTTGCTGAAATTTCAAAACTCACTTGAAAGATATGTTTCCTCAATGGAGAATTTACCTTTACTTATACCAACCTGAACCTGTCAACAGAAGTGTCTATTGGCACAACAGAACCGACCTCACTAGCTTATAATATAATTAATATTAACCAAATTAATTATCTTTTACATTAATTACCAGTCACATTAACGTGGGGCTGACATGTACCCTTTACATTACAATTAGGGTTACAAGCAAGTCTGACTCTTGAACAATATAGCAAGGGATCTTATACACCCACTAGTGCTCATCCACTAGGGGCACATCCATAGGGATGTCCATATCTCTAGCTCACTGCATTAAATAGAAGAACAACTTCTTCACACACTCACCTGTGCTCGTTCACAGGCATGTCCACTAAACAGATCTTCTTTCCCACTGCATTACACAGGAGAGTCATCTGGAGTTTCTCGTCAACTCTTCTGCTCAGAGGAGGCTAATACATCATCTTCTTTTCTATTCTCATGACGATGCACCCAGCACTTTGGGATTTCACACGTTCACCTTGTGCTCAGCCACAGGCACGTCCAACTCTACAGAATGCCTTTCTCACCGAAGAATCATCTGGAGTTCTTCTCAACTCTCTGAATGGAGGAGGTCATCTCTACATTCTAGCTCTGTCTCAGATAGGAACCACACACCCTTTCTCAGGGGCTTTCTCTCAGGTTTGTAAGCTGGAGAAAGTCTCACATAGCTGCAATGGTCAACATCTCACAGGTTTGTAAGCTGGAGAATGACTCACATAGCTGCAATCATCAACAGAAGACAGCTTATCAAATGTATGATGTGTTGAAAAACATGTTTGAGAGAAACAACACTAACAAAGCTCTTACATTGAAGCATCAACTTCAAAATCTCAAGATGATGAAAGATGACACCATCACTACCTTCTTCGTGAAGATTTCAGAGATCAGGGATCAGTTAGGTGTCATGATTACTCTCAATGCACTTCCAAGCCATTGGGAACCATTCATTCAAAGTATCAGTGGAAGAGAAGACTTACCTATGTTTGATCGTCTATGGGAAAACTACACTCAGGAGGAAACCAGACTTATAGCCAGAGGCGTGCAAGACTCCCATCATAATGACAATCAAGCCCTTGCTTCTCATGTAGCTCTAGGTCATGAACATAGAAAAGACATTTCAAAGATTCAATGTTTCAGATGTGACAAGTATGGACACATTGCAAGAGAATGTCCTACCGCGAAGAAAGGAAGACAGCATGCATCCACTGGAGATGTTGATTCAGAACCACCTTAGAGAAATGAAGACATAAAAGATGAAGCATTCTTCTTCATTTCAGCACTCTCAGGTACAGTTCCTACTAATAGTGATATTTGGTCGATTGACAGTGGTGCTTCCAGACACATGACTGGATATAGAGAACATCTTACAGACCTTGTAGAGAAAGAGTCTCGTCTGCATGTTGTACTTGGTGATAATGCCAGATATACTGTGAAAGGAGTTGGATCTTCTTCTTTCCAACTAGATTCTGACATAACTCTTCAATTAAGCGAGTTATTATATGTACCTGGGATGAAAAGGAACCTTGTCTTTGTTTCTACCTTAGAGGATAAAGGCTACAAGGTTACTTTCTCTGAAGGAAAAGTTATTGCATGGCACAAGAACTCACACATGGATTATGCCAGGGTGATTGGTGTTCGAGAAAAAAGTTTGTACAGATTGATTGTCCGACCAGTCTAGGCCTTGTTACATGATACTATCAGCTTGAGCAAGCTATGGCATAGGAGACTTGCCCATTTACATTATAGAGCCCTTCCCGCTCTGGGGAAGATGGTGACAGGGCTTCCAGAGATACATATCGAACATGATAGCGTTTGCAGAGGTTGTGCTCTTGGTAAGAATGTTAAGGGGTCATTTTCGAGCAATGACAGTAGATCCAAGGGGATCTTGGACTTGATACATAAGGATGTTTGTGGACCCATGACTGTTGCTTCCTTGAACGGATATTTGTACTATGTGCTCTACATCGATGATCACTCTCGGAAGACGTGGATTTACTTCTTGAAGACCAAGGATGGATTCCTTGCGAGATTTCAAGAGTTTAAAGCTCAGGTTGAGAACCTAACCGGGAGGAGGATCAAGGTGTTGAGATCAGATAATGGAGGAGAGTACACCTCCAAGGATTTCAGTGATTTTTGTATTGAGGCAGGGATCAAGAGGGAGTACACCATTCCTTATAACCCTCAACAGAATGGGGTTGCAGAGAGGAACAACAGATCCATTGTTGAGGCAACCAAAGCACTGATACATGATCAAAATCTACCTATGATTCTGTGGGTAGAGGCATCCATGACAGTTGTGTATGTTCAGAACAAGAGTCCTCATAAGATTTTGAAGAACATGACTCCCGAAGTAGCTTTCACAAGAGTGAAGACTATGGTTGGACACTTCAGGATATTTGGGTATCCAGTATACTTTCATGTACCCAAGGAAAAGAGGACCAAGCTAGACCCTTCAGGCAGAAAGGGTACATTTGTGGGGTACAATGAATCTTCGAAGGCATACCGGATCTACATCCCTGGTCAGAGACAAATCGAAGTTACTAGAGATGTCACCTTTGAGGAAGAAATAGCCTTCCGAAGACCCAAAGAATCTCAGATAGAGATTGACAGTGAGAAGAAAGAAGAGGCAGTACCTTCTCCCCCTTCAGCAATTCAGAGGGAGACAGTTATTGATCCAGTTGATCCAGTTGATCCCATAGCTCCAGTTGATGTTCCCAGAGACATTGCAATAGGCCAGAAGAGGCATGCATGGGCTCAACAAACTCTGCAGGAGGCAAAGTGATATGCATCTCCTCGTGCTACATTCTGAGAGAGAAAGAGACCACAAAGATTTTCGAGCTATGTTTCAGCTATGAGCCACATCATTGATACTGAGCCTTATTGTCATGGAGAAGCAAGTTTGGCAAGATGTCATCATCGAAGAGTATCAGTCCATCATCAAGAATGATGTGTGGGATATTGTTCCGAGACCGAAAGTGAAGTCTCTAGTGACTTCCAAGTGGATCTACATGATCAAACATGCAGTTGATGGAAGTGTCGAGAAGTACAAAGCGAGATTTGTGGCTAGAGGATTCTCTTAGGTGGAGCGAATAGATTATGAGCATACATTTGCTCATGTTGTCGGATACACTTCCATCCGTATAATTATTTCTCTTGTCGCATCGATGGGTTGGAGACTACATTAGATGGATGTGAATACAGCCTTTCTCAATGGAGAAATTGAGGAAGAAGTTTACATCGAGCAGCCAGATGGATTCGTGTTACATGAGAAGGAGTCTCATGTGTGCAGGTTGAAGAAAGCCCTGTATGGACAAACGCAGGCACCTCGAGCATGATATGAGGAGATTGATCAATACTTGATGAGTTTGGGCTTCAACAAGAGTGTTGTTGATACCAACCTATACTATAACATAGTTGGTGACGAGTGCCTGATTTTGGTCCTATATGTTGATGACTTATGCTTCACCGGTTCAGAAAGCCTTATTGTTGAATGCAAGCATGCATTGGCTTCTAAATTCGAGATGAAGGACCTTGGTATGATGCACTACTTCTTGGGACTAGAAGTGTGGCAGAGGACTAATCAGATTCTCCTGAGTCAGGGGAAATACACAGTTGAGATATTCAAGAAATTCGGGATGCCAAACTGTAAGTCCATGCCTACACCGATGGTGATGGATCTGAAGAAACTAAGCAAGACTTCTTTCAATTCAGGCAAGATTGATCCACATCTTTAGAGACAGTTGATTGGATCATTGATGAATCTAGTTAACACCAGACCTGATATATGTTATGCAATGAATGTACTCAGTCAATTTATGAGTCAGTTGAACCAGACACACTGGATAGCAGTGAGGCATGTGTTCAGATATTTACAAGGCACAGTTGGTTATGGAGTGAGATATGCCTCCGGTGTAGACATGAGATTCCAGGGATATGCTGATGCAGATTGGGTAGGGATCGCAGTGCACCGAATGAGTACCTCCAGTTAATATTTTACCTTGGGATCTGCCATGGTTTCTTGTTGCAGCAAGAAACAAACTTATGTGGCTTTGACTCCCACAAAAGCAAAGTACATTTCATTATGTGCGACAGTCCGCGAAGCAGTGTGGCTTCGCAAGCTCCTTGCATACTTATTTGTACATGACATGGATTCCATCGTTATCCATTGCGATAACCAGAGTTGTGTGAAGCTCTCCGAGAATCCTGTGTTTCACGATAAATCGAAACACATCGAGATCAAATACCATTACATCATAAATATGGTGCAGAGGAAAGCAGTACATCTACAGTACCTTTCTACACACGAGGAGGTTGCAGATGTCTTCACCAAACCGCTTGCCAAGACGAAGTTTGAGTACTTCCGTGAGAGACTTGGCCTGGTGGAGAATGCCTCCCTAGCTGAGAGGGAGTGTTGATGATGGCAGCTTCATGAGACATTCTCTAGATCATACTCCTCTGGACTGAGTTGAAATGATCTTTAAGGAGCCCATGTGATGGGTGAGTCATACTCCTCTGGACTGAGTTGAGATGACGTGTGTGGTCTCTTGTCGTGCTCCTCTAGACTGAGTTGAGATGACTTGAGATGGTCTCCTATCGGACTCCTATGGACTTAGTTGAGTCGACTTGAGATGGCTCTCCAGATCGTACTTCTATGGATTTAGTTGAGTTAATCTGTTGAGAGTGATGTCCCTGTGGTTGAGCACATGTGAACTTGTCCCTAGTGGCAGAGCACTAGAGGATGTGTGGGAGATCACTTACTATATTGTCTAAGAGTAGGATTATTGTGAAGCCCTAATTTTGTATTGTGAAGGGTACAGGTCGGCCCCACCAGGTAAAGATAATTAATATTGTGTAAAAGATTAATTATATCATTGAGTTGTACAACTAAGCCCTATTGTGCCAATAGACACATCTATTTGATGAGCTAGGTCATGTATTTATCAAAGAGTTAGATCCCCGTTGTGGATAACTCACTCATTCATGTCTCATTCTCTCAACGCCTACTTGTAGGGATAAAGTGCGCACTTATCTTATGCGCTAGCTTTCTTGGTCATAGACCACCCTCTTGTGTGCACTAGGGTTTATGGTGAAAGGGTGATCATCTCTTCACTCTATAGCAAAGGATTGTTGGGTTTTTCCCTTGTTTAAGAAGGGTTTTCCAAGGATAACTTTCGATGTCTTGTGCATGGTTATTCTTCTTTTGATCTTGATTACTACAACTATTGTATATTCTATTGTTACATTGTTTATGGTTCAAGTTCATGCTAAAATTGAAAGAAACTACATGTTCTTGAGCTAAGCATCAAAAAATTCAACAGTATATTAGATTGCTCTAGATTTCACGATATATGCTTGGACATTATGTGTTTTGTCCTGCTTCACCTTTGTTAAATTTATAGCAGCTGCAAGAGCCATTCTCAGAGAGAATGACAAAGACCCTAGCTGAGATCTAGGGCCCCCAAGTGCACCCCTGGGGTTTCTTGGTCTGGGACCAAACAGTCAGCGCCATAGCAAAAGACCCCT
>JZKD02S1846438.1:77179-87217 GCA_000966675.3 Picea glauca | reverse complement strand
GGCCATCCTCTTTTAAAAGGTAAATTAATTAAATTTCAAAAAATAAAAGTTTAATTAAAATGTTTATTAAAAAAGGAGAGGGACCCACTTTCAATATACTTGTATTAATGATGTGAATTCATTATTAAGTAATTAATGAGGCATTAATTAAAGGAAATGTTTCAAGAAGAAACTTTTACCGGAATTTATAGAAGGGAGAAACCCTAACTACTCAAGTAGTTAGAAAATATCTTCTTAAAAAGAGAAGAGAGGATTCATCAAAGGGTCCAATAATCAGTATTGTCAGAGGGGTAGGGCAGAAGATCAGAGAAAGAAGAAGGTACAGCCATGGATACACAATCAAGCTTCTGATCAAAAGAAATAAATCTCCATCTTCTCCATTTTTGTTTTATATATTCTTCTACACCACTTCTCATAGCTTTATGCTTGAATATCATAGTTGGGCACAAGGATGATTTGTTGAGTGTTATTCTTATATTCTTCTAAGATATTTTATTATATGAACATGGAGTATTTCAAGCCACATATATGGCTTTCAAATATTTTGTACTGAAGAACATCTTTCATGAATGAAACTCCACAAAGAATTGCTTCGGGGTTGATCTTGAATGTATCTTGTAACTTTGAGTTTTAAGTATGAGGTATTTTTGGTTGACCTATCAAATTCTCTTTTGATATTGATTGCAGTAATCTATTAAAATTCTTTGAGATGATCAAATCATTCTCTCCTATGAAGAATATATGGATGTATTTATATATTATTCGGAAGATTGTGTGTGATTTTGATCACAATTTATTTCTGATGTTGAATCCCTCCTTCAATCTTTTCTGATTAAAAGACTTTTGTTGCACATAAAGATCATATGGGGTTATTGAAGAACCATTTTCATATAAATCCAAGCACTAAATATTTTGGGTTTGTTTCCTAGAACTCCCCCTAATCCAAGATATTCAAAGATATATCTTTTATCCAAAGAGGAGAACCACCTCTCTAAAATGAAGGGGGACTAATGTCCTCATGAGGTTTTCATTTCGGTCCTGATGAATTCAAGCGTCAACAAAAGCTCAGTAACCAGATGCTCACCGAGGAAACCCAAAGGGAAAGAGTTGGAATCTAGTGAAGGATCGAGTCCATCGATAACAAGAGAGTTTGAATTTTCACTGAAAATAGAACCTGTGATTTGAATATCGACCAAGAAGTAGTTCGTTCAAACACTAGCTTTCGTAGATACAAAGGCAAGCACCACATATAAGGTACTCCTTCAAACTTGAGGTGATCTCTATAACAAAATTCATCATGAATATTTTCCAAACTTTACGCCTCACAGTGTCCCAGGGGTCAGGGAACTAGATGACCATGTTTTTCCAAATATTAGACGGTCGACCTTGCATAGATATTGTAGGATGGATAATTGACCATACATACACTGAGAAATGTGTAATAAATAATGTGGAAGGGGAATGTGTTCGTGTATTCCTTCTAGTAGTGGTACAAAAGTATTACAAACTCAGAGACTTGGAAGAAAGACTAAATATTGATTTTGAGGTTAAGTTCTATGAACGACATAATACCAGCCAATTATTAGCTTCTTGGTAGAGGGAAGACAAGAAAATCTTAAACAGGACTATTGGCTGGTACAACACAACAAATAATAGGGAACCATACATTCACTTAGGGAACCATACACTGAACAAGACCAGGCGTGTGAAGTAGAAATCTCACAAATTTTGACCCTTGTCATAAGACAGATGAAGAAGTTCACGAAGCCCCTGATCATAGCATCGACAGTTTTGCAACGGTTAAGTGCCAAGATGGATAAATACAAGAAATGTGTGGTGGATATGAAATGTATCCTTAGTGCACCAATGGACCAGCACAGGTTTCTTTATGCCAACACGTGTGAAGAGCTATTTTCCAGTGGTCAGAATATGAGAGGAATAATCCACTACAGTAGAACATCAAGAAAACTAGAGATAAAAGGAGAAGGACATGTGGATTAAGTCAATTTTGCTTTTGTTTACTTGATAAGACGCAACGTAATAGTTATTTTTAGAAAAAACACTTTTATAAATAAAGGCATTGACCATGTATTAGGGGTGATTGTTTTTGCTTAGAAAACAAGATTTTATTTTGTAAGAGAACTATTTCTCAGACAAAGATTATTGAATTCAGAAGTTCTGCGTAGAACCAAAAGCGTTTTTTTCATCTAAGCATGAAGGTGATTGAACGTGTGGATTGTTTCCATTCTCAACTCGATATTTGTTGATGTCTTGAGTAAGATTTGTTATGATTATTTCTTAATTTATCATAGAATGCTTTACAGTTATTTATTTAAAACTGATGAAAGTAAATCGATAATATTTAACATGTCATGTGTGGCAAGGTGTGGTGAAATTGTTTTCTAGCCTCTTTTATATTGCAAGCGTACTCTTTTTCAAACTTTCTCTCAAATGATATCTAATGGTCTGGAAAATTGATGGTATTAATGCTAATATGAACTTGACATAGTTGTTGTTTGCATACCGGGGCACAAAGGTTATCCCAAGGCTCGGTCTTCTCCCAAATAAATATTTTTTTTGTTATTATTACTTGTCTTTCAATACATTATAAAAATATGGTAAAAGAACTCAAAACAGAACTACCTTATTAGGAGGATATTTGGAAGGTACATATATATCACTATTAAATCCCATCGAAACTTGTCAGATCATTCATCTGGAGAATTGTACTACTATTAAACGTCGAAGAGTCTAATTGGCGGGTACAATTCCTATTGTTGAGTCAAAGGGAATTCTAACCCCTCAAAAAAATTGGTGCTAGAAAGAGGGCATGACGACTGCATGGCTAGTCACAATAGTTATTTGAACATAAACTTATATCAAATATACTATAGATTCAAAATAGCCCACATGCATGACTATTCCTATCAAGGATAGCCCTGATACTGAAGGTACCCCAACCACAAGTGAGTCACCACAAGTGGAATACGGTCCACACCTTCACCTAGAAATACCCTACGCAATCCCCCATGATGAAGTCAATGCATTTAGAATGATTACTAGGGCTTACACTCGACAAATCGGAGCATTACCATTGGCTTTGTTTCTTCCCCGTAGAAACTGCTAGACTGGTGGATGACACTCCCAACCATAATTTTGTTCATACGGTTGAAGATCTATTAGATTTATCCCTTACTGAAATTGACCAACCCCTTAGTTTCATTCCTGGAACTCCTCTTATAACCCCACCTGCAAGTACTTACTCCGACATAGAGGATTTGGAGTCTAGAGGAGAAAGTTCCAATTCAAAAAACTCGGACATTGAGTTTGATAACATGGGATACAACAACAAGGAAGTCCCAGAAGTTAATGATCAGACGATAAACAACCATCCATGGTTGGCCAGGCATTCCCTAGCCTTACCAAGCAGGTTACATTATTTTCCTAGGCACCCAGAAAAGCTTCTTCCAAAATTTGACCCTGAAACCCCCGGGCTACCCGAAGATCATATCAAAAAATTCATACTAATAATCAGATTAATGAATGTCCAACATGAAGACGTAGTATGCAGGTTGTTCCCCTACACATTTGAGAACTCATCTTCAACATGGTATTTCAATCTCCCAGTTGGTTCTATTAACATTTGGATGAATTTCTAGAAATATTTCCTTGATAAATTTGTCGAAGAAATGACTATCGGGGCCCTAATGGCCCAAATTTTTTCCGGCACCATGAACCCTAAGGAGAAAGTCAAGGAATTCAACCAACATTTCACAACTATCCTCAACAAGTTTCGAACAGATGTCAAGCCCACTCAAGAACTACAAATTGAAGTGTACACTAATGCATTACCGACATATATTTCCATGTTCGTAAAGAGGGACGCTAAACCAACTCTGGCTGAAAACTTTGAGGAGGCCAAAATATTGAATTTTAAATGAAAGGATGCAAAGACAGCCAAATCTCTTTATTAAAGAAATAAAAATCACAGACACCCAGACGGGGACTTATGTTGACAAGGCCTCCTTGTAAAGAAGCTTAACAACACATTGAAAAAGACAATACATATATGGAGAGCTTACAAAGGATGGTTAAGAAGTTGTCCAAAAAAATTGTAGACATTAAAATAAAAACAGGGGAAGGAACATCAAACCCTAGGCCTTACAAACTCTTCTTCAGGAAAAACCCATTGTTTAAGGTTTTAGAAACTCCTCCTGCTAAATTGAACATTGACTGGGGATTGGTCGCCTCATATTCATACTGCAACTACCATCAATAACATCATTCAGAAAAGGATTGTCCTCAATGGGTAAATGCCATGAATCTGTTGGCAAATAAGTTCTTGGATGGTTGTGTTGTAACCAAACAACCCAATGATTATACTCTGATAACCACAGAAAATGAGGAAAGAGAACCTCCTGAAAAAAACATCTATGGTTCTATGGGATGTCAGTCATACCTCATCTTTTGACACTCTCACAGAAGGCAAGGAATTCCCAAAAGTATTGACGGCCAAAACTAGGAGCAAGGCCCCTGTCATACAAAATATGTTTGTCATTGCGCAAGCTCCTAAGAAATTTATAAAACCCTCTTCCTCAACTCAATAGACCCCACCACTCCATTCTGGACCAAAGTTCTTGGCTCATGAAATAAAAAGTTTAGACTATAACGTGGTAGAAGACCTGAAGAAGTTAAAGGTTGATATTTTTGTGTTGTATTTGTGTAGGATTCGTCAACAAAAGGATTTATTGTTACAAGCCCTAGATGAGGATAGCACACTCACGTTAAACCCAATCCCAAATACTAGTGAAGATAAATGAAGTTCGGGGAATATTTGGAAACCTTATGTGAAAGAAACAGTGATCGATAAGAAACCTTGGACATTTGTCCCACCTTTCTTGTTAACAATTGAAGTTTATAATATAAACTTGCACAATTGTCTGGTTGACTCGAGCACTTCCTCAAATGTTATTCCTTTATAAATATGCAAGAAACTAAATGCTACCCCTACCAAAACTGACACACATATTATTCAATTAGATACAAATGAGGTCAAGGTGATTCGGGAATTAAAGGATGTTATGATTCGAATTGCCTCAAACCCAAAATTCATCAGGTCATGGATATCATAATCATAGATATTTTGGAGGCCTATGGGATTTTGTTGAGTAAAAACTGGTTTGATAAATTGCATGGATATTTTAGTATGGATTGGTCCCACTTATGGTTTCCTTTGAAGGGGAACCCTAACATGATCAGGATCAAACGAGAGAAATATTTGAAACATAATGTCACAGACTTGGAAGCTCCTAATGAATTCCTAGTCTTATGTAATTACTTGTGTGATTCATATTTTGGTAATTTCTTGCCCCATTCGTCTGAAGTACTATTCTCGCATAAATCAGAATTATCACTTCATCAATACTCTAAACTAATTGAGCCATGAAAAAAACCTAAACAGAGTTTCCATGCCCAATCCCAATAGAATGAAGGCCAGGTCCTGAAAATAGATTGGGACAAAAGGTTTCCAAACTTCATCTCTAAGATCTAGATTCTATTTTTTTATGGATCTAAGTCTCAGGAAGGGGTTGGAACAAGATGCATTTTCATTGATCCAACAAGAAAGTGCAGTTTTTTATCCTGTATATTGGAGTTTGAGTGCACTAACTACATTGTTGAATATGAAGCACTAGTCCAAGGACTTAAAAAGGATATCGATTTGGGCATGAAGGAACTGATTGTTTTCAATGATTCAGAAATCATTGTTAGACAAGTAATAAATACGATCCATTGTCATTCCCCCCATCAGAGAAATTAACAGTTGGAGGTTTGTAGGCTCATAGAAAAATTCCAAGCATTCAACATCACCACCATAACTTGATCCAAAAATACATTAGTCGACTCATTGGCCATAGTCACCTCAAGGTTCTCCCCCTTAGAGGATTATGAAACCTCTATATTCACCATAGAATTACTATACAAGACTTTGGTTCCAGACAACATCACTAACTGAAGGGTATTTGAAGGAGATGAATATATTATATCTTTTTTTACTAATGAAGAAAATTTTAGAGACTTGGTTATTGATGATGAGGTTTTTCAAAAAAATATGAAAGAAAATTAAAATCGAGACCCTAATTCAACATGAAGTAACGACGTGGATCAACCCAAACTCCCCACTATGCCCCGAGGAGTGGTTAATCTTGAGAACCTGTTCGATTTGCGAGAAAAATTCAAGAAACCAAAAAATGTTATGATCGGTAGTTCTTGTCCCTCTTATGAGGTCATAAATTTGGGGACCGTTGACAACCCCCGAAACATCAACCTTGGAAGATCATTGTCTCCTGGAGAGAAGAAGGCTTACCTAAAATTGTTCAAAGAGTATCAAGATGTGTGTGTATGGTCTTATCAAGAGTTGGAAACATGTTACACCAAGATCATTCAGCACATTATCCTGTTAAGACCTGAAGTTAAGCCCTTCCAACAAAATTTTCACCTATCTCTTGAACCCTTGATGTAGAAAGAACTCAAGAAATTTTTAGATTCAAAAATAATTTTCTAGGTAAGCTATTATGGACGGGTAGCCAATCGAGTTTCTGTTAAGAAAAAGTCATGGAAAATTTTCCTATGAGTAGACTTCGGAAATTTAAATAGGGCTTCCGCAAAGGACAACTACCATGTCCCTCCTATGGAATAACTCTTGCAGACCGTATCAAGAGAAAATACTTTCTCACTTCTGGACAGGTTCTTTGGATATAACCAAGTGTTGGTATCAGAAGAGGATAGACTGAAAACAACCTTCTGAACGAAATGGGGAACATTCTCTTATAAACGCATGCCTTTTGGGCTAATTAACACAGGGATCACCTTCCAAAGAGCCATGCATCTGGAATTTTGAGGACCAATTAACAAATGTGTGGTAGTGTACTTAGGTGACATTATTGTCTACTCCAAGGATAGGGCTGACCATATTTCCCATCTCACAAGAATTTTTAAAAGGTGTCAGAAGTATGGGATATATTTGAATCCGAAGAAGACTATATTTGGAGTAGAGGAGGGGAAAATCTTGAGTCACGTCATTTCTAAGGATGGTATCCATATCGATCCTGAACATATAAAGGCAATCTCACAACTACCACACCCTCATAATAAGAAGGTTATGCAATATTTATTTGGGAAGATTAACTTTGTGAGAAAGTTTACCCTAGATTTTGTAGAGACAATAAAACCCGTGTAGAGTATGATACGTAAAGACGTTGAATTGGAGTGGACTAATGAAGGAAAAGAAGCCTTTGAAAAAATTAAAACTGCCATATCACAAGCCCACATTCTACGCAACCTGGATTTTAGTAAATATTTTTTCCTCTACACTTTCAAATCGGATCAATCATTAGTTTCAGTCCTTACTCAAAAGGACGATGAAAACAATGAAGCACTTATTTCATTCATGAGCACCAACTTACAAGGGCGAGAGCTTAATTACCTCGCCATAGACAAGCAAGCATATGTAGTGATCCGAATTATTTTCGACACGAAATGAGAGAGGAGATACAATAAAGAAATGTACAGATATATCTCAGATATCCAATAATATAACAAAAATATATCAGAGATGCAACCATAAACACAGAGATACAATAATACACAATTTCTATTAATGAGCGAAATGTACAAAACTGTAGAAATATAGAGTGAAAGACTCGCTAGAATGGTGGCATCTTATCTCTGAGAAGAGATGTGACGGCTACTCACATTCGCAAGAATATTATTACAATGAGGATCTCAAGGCCTTTTTAACATAAATAAAATCCAAAACCCTAACCCCAGAAGATGAAAAGCCAGCAGTTTTGTGGACCCCATTTTGGGTAGTTTGGTGTATCAACTTCTCAGGGACGTAACTTTGGCATACAATCTTCGTTTGGGATGCACAATAGCTCATTGGAAAGGTATCGTCGAGGAGATTCATTATGGGGCTCAATAAGAGTCTTTTGATATTGTTAAGGTGCTCAATACCGAAAAAACCTCATTTAGGCCCTCAAAATGGCCTTGAAAGTTTAGGAACCAAAAAAGTGCTAAAAATAGTAAATTGCCAGAAGATTATTTTGAGCTAGTTGGAATAGGTGGGTGGCCACCATTATCCACCTGGATCATGTATTCTACAAATAATTCAAAAATTTTAGATCTTATATCCTAAATAATCATACTAAATTGATAGTGCCTCATCTCATTGTCTGATCATTGTTCACTCAACAAGGAATTGGTGAGAGAAGAGGAAATTGGATGGTTTTCATCCAAGAATTCAACCTAGATATAAAACCAGCCAAGATAGTCAAAGGTCAAGGATTTTGCAAACTCGTTGTAGAAGCTCAAGATCGAGTTGATTTAGAAGATTCTGGTTGGGAAAATGAATTATATCTATGGTGTAGTGAAGTCCTATACTTACCACCCGGCCAAGATTCATGGTATGAAAATCTATATTATTTTGTCCATCATGGGACATGCCCTGAAAATCTAAATCCTAGAGAAAGAAGATCCCTCAAGATAAAATATGCTTTATATCGTCATATAAATTATGTGTTTTTTCGGATGAAGATCGAGTACTACTTAGATGTCTTGAGCGGGATGATGCCGAAAAGGTATTAAAGGAACTTCATGACGAACCAACAGGTGGGAATTTTCGCAGGGGAAAACATTGCTCATACGATCTTAAGGGTAGGGTACTACTAGCCCACTTTGTTTAGGGACACTCACACATAAACAAGAAGATGAAAAACCTATCAGCTAAGCATCGATACAGAGAAGAAGGTGTCTATCCCACTTCAACCAGTAACCATCTCTAGGCATTTTGAACAATGGGGAATAGATATCATATGAGAAATTAATCCCAACTCTTCTAAACAACATAAATATATATTGGCAACCACATATTATTTCACAATATGGTCAGAAGCCATTCTTCTCACTCATGTTAATGAAAAGGTAGTGATCCCATTCCTGGAAGAACACTTAATAACAAGGTTTAGAGTACCTTTGTTCCTAGTCTTTGACAACGCTGCTTACTTTTCCTCCACACTCTTGATGGAGTTTTCTCTTGAAAATGGAATCATCATAAAATACTCTGTGAACTATTACCCACATGGGAATGGGGTTGAATAATCAACTAATAAAAACCTAGTCAGAATCCTAAAAAAGACTATCTTGGAAAACCAAAGTAACTGGCATAATGCACTTTATAATGATTTATGGGATGACAGGGTGACACCCAAAGAGGCTTTGGTAAATTCTCCATATTTCCTAATATACGGACAAGAATCCATCATCCCAACTATATTATATCTTCCATATTTACATCTCTCCCATGCGTCAAGAGGTCAATCATCATCTAATATGAAGCAGAGAATAGATACCCTCCTCATGTTGGAGGAAGAAAGGGAAAAAGCTATAAGGAAGTTCAGTGATCATCAACATTTGGTCAAAAAATGGTTTGATAACCATAAAGCAAAAAATAAAATCTTTGAAGTAGGAGATTTGGTATTAAAATGGGATAAGATAAATGAACCCAAAGGAAAGCACTTGAAATTTTGGAACCTCTGGCTTGGTCATTTTCAGGTAGCCCAGAAAATTGGGGTTGGCACATATCATTTATTAAATTTGAGGGGAGAACTTGACACTCTCTCGGTCAATGGCCAAGCCCTAAAACAATTTTTTTTCTTAAAAAAAAATGGGGGGGTGGGGGGTTTGTCATTTTAATACAATAAGGTTTGCTTTTTTGTTTTGGTTTGATGAAGGATTGTTTTGGGGTCAAGGTTTTTTCCTTTTCTAATTTATTTTTTTCCATGATTTTATTTTTTTGTTTAACTTTACTATAAGGAAGTGTATGGGTCTTGTTACTTTTCATTTGGGGAAACTCAGCAAAGTAGACTCTGCTCCTAACATATTATTACATGCAAGGGAAGGAGAGGTATTGTCCCAGCCACAAGTTTTATTTTTATTCATAAAATATCTCACATATTTGTGTGAACATAACTCGGGGGCATG
>JZKD02S1846438.1:12619-31323 GCA_000966675.3 Picea glauca | reverse complement strand
TACTGCTTGAAATATTTTCATATGGAGTATATAGGAGGCTGAAATTTTCTTCTTGTAATTTGGAATTTTCATCTTCCTTTTCAGCAACATGACTTGAATAAGAAATTTCATCCACTCTTTGGTTATATTTCTCTTTAAAATTGGTTACTTTGTTATCTTGCTTCCATATGGGAGATGATGGGTGGGAAACAACATTTAAAACATCAACAAAAACATATGAATGCACCTTTGGGATGAACTTTTCTTCAAATGAATCTTCTAACACATCCCAACTAGTAATAGAGTTAGGCATTAATGAACTATACCATTCAAGATCATCCTCTTGTAGAGTTTGTAGGAATAATCTACATGTAACATTATCTTCAGTGAGGTTGAAATCATAACATGTACTTTTAAAATTAATCAAGTGTTGTGTTGAGGAAAATATATGAAATAATATTACTCAAGCATTTTCAGATATTGCTTACTCAAGCATTTTCAGATATTGCTTGGGTAAGGAAAGATAGACATGAATATCACCCTATGTTTATAGACTCAATTTTTTTTTCCTAATCCAAAAGTATTAGTTACAAGGGCTTAGGCTGATTTTTAAAAAATAAAAGATTGTTGTAAAATTCAACATTTTATATAATTTTCTGAATATAACAGATGCAAAAGTAAATGTGAAGACAAAAGAAAAAAAATACCAATTCACATACTAACATAGATGAGACAGAATAGAAATAGCTTATTTCATTCCAAGAAATCAAAAGAATCGTTCTCTTTACAAATATCCCTGAGGGAGTTTGGACCAAAGTCAAACTTAGATGTCCTCGATGAAAACCATACAAAAGGACTTCTGACAAAAAGTAAAAATCTGAACTTTAAAAGCTAGATCAACTTTCCATAGATTGCTACCCACTCGACTCTGCACAATAGCCTTTATCAGTCATGAAATTTAATTCATAAACAAAAAAGTATACACAGACTATCAAAGATAGATCAACACCTCTGAAAACAAGTGTCTGAATGATATAATTCAACTTTGAATCTTGTTGTCTACAATAAGGCTTTGCTGTAATAAAAGAGAATTAGGCTTTTAATGAATTGAAGAATGAATGAAAACTGAACTATCTCAATAAAACTCAAGATAAAACCTTAGTATGCTTTCTCCTTCTATCCTCCCTTGTTCTTCCTTCTCTTTTTGTCTTTTAAGCAATCAAAATTATTTGAAGTAGTTCAACTACCTCTTTAGTTCAACTATCAACTACCAACTACCTCTTTAGTTCAACTACCTCTTTATTTGAAGTAGTTCAACTATCAACTAAATTTTAGTTTAGGGGAAGAATTAATATAATAATAATAAGGGTCCTTAATAAATGATAACTAGTAGGTGGGGCCCCTTATGACTCCCTTTAGTTTCTTAACAAAAATAAACATAACTAGTCAATCAATCAAACACATCCTTCCTTGTGGCTCACATCATCATTCTCATAATTTGAAAATTAAATATCAATGAAATTTTAAACCATATCCAAACATATAACATCCAAAATATCCCAAAATAGTATGCTGTCCAAAAACTTAAGCAGTCAACTATTCTCATCAATCAATAATGAAATATACTCAAAAACCATATTTGCCATTTTGGGAGGCAATTTTCCCTTTGTTGCTGCTATCTCCCTTTGACTTTCCTGAATTAGCCTTAGGATGTGTGGAGCCTTTAGGATTGATTTCACTGATAACATGTGAACAATCATCTCTCAAGTGCATGCAGGATGAAACCGATTTGACTGAATCACTTGAGGGAGAGGAGGGGGCAATACCGACTTTTCCTTTATCATGCGTGTGGTGGGTTTCAGTTTTGAGTCTTTTTCTTGAGTGGGAATACTGTACAGGTGAGTGTGAAGGGGAGATTTGGACATTTGGGTTAATCGGTGGAGGAGGAGCAGGTATGGACAAATTGGGCCAGCCACGATGTTGGGAGACTATTGGGTGAACAATCTCCTGCCATCCGTCATTCTCAGGAACTTCTGGTTCCAATGAAACATGAGGTGGGACAGGGATACCAGGGACATGTTGGGGTTGGAAGGGAGGCCTTTCTGGACTAGGTTGGACTACCCCTTGTCCAATCCAATTGAAAAATCCATCTTGGAAGAGCTCGTTTAAATATTGTGGATTTGCATCAAAATGTATCGAGAATCTTGGCCTTCTAGGGCCTCTGTTCCAATTCTCTTTGCCCCTGTTATTTAGGCTATGGCTTCCTCTACGGAAGAAGCTAATCCTGCATGTGGTGTTTATTAACAACTAGCTTCTTAAAAAAACCATACATGGCATCTCTTTAATATAAAACAAACTTTGGTTCAACAATCACATCAGACCCATGCAATCCAATCCATAAAATTCATTTAATACTTGTTAATGAGAAGGGAGTGAATAAGGGTTCTGGGATATCTGAGGGGGTTGTATTGAGGGGAAAAGTGATAAAATGAAAGGGAGTAAGAACAAGATTACTGCTTAACAAATCATTAAACAATCAACTGTGTTACAATAACAAAATCATATCAACTGTGACCCATCTCTGTGTCATCCTTTAATTTTTGTCATACAAAGTTTCCATTTAATTTTAAGAATAGGGCGTGCAAAGTGAATCTGGGATTGTGAGGGGATTCGTAATGAGCGAAAAAGTGAGAAAATAACATGGGATGATAATGGATACTGTTCATAAAACAAATTAAATAATCAATATGTAAATGTGTTGAACCTGCACATAATAAATCTAGCTAAACAATAATACACACATTTGCAGAGAGAATTGGAGAAAGAATGAAATAATTCTCATTAACTGTTATGAATAATGAATAATTTACACATGATATACTCTGTATAACTCCATGAGTGCACACTGGAGGAGAACCAATTCTCCATAGTGGTGGTCTAGAGTTATCTGGACACACACCAAAAATCATGGGAGTGAACTGCCACCTAGTCTAGTCTCTCAGGCAGTTACAGGAGTGAACTACCACCTAGTTGAGTTAACTAGTCAACTAGTCTTCAATTAACTGACTGAACATAGAGTAGTGAGGAGTTAACTTAGGAAATCAAGGGTAATGCATCAGTATGGAAATGATCCCAAGGAAGTGTGCATTATCTAGTGATGATCCCAATGTTGCATGGTGACAAAACCAATGCAACATCTAAACTCAACTCAACTAGTCAAACTGAAGTGTCAACTGAAAGAGAATATTCTCCAGGTGGAATATTCTCCCCTAAAATATAGGAGACTGGATAATGACTAATTATGACTAATAAAAAAGTAAAAACCTTAGGAAAAATAAATCCTAGGTGTGTGTGAATCAACTCCAACACCCTCCCTGAACATCACTATGGTGAAAATAAAGAATGGGTCCCGACAACGAGACCATGTTAGGTACCCAAATATAAAAGATACACTAAAATAAAGTGAGAAAAGAGGGAAAAACTCATGGTAACCCCCCCCCCTCAAGGTAGAATGTATGTGAAAATAAGAACTACAGTTGCTAGGCAACTGTCCTTCACTCCAAGACGACTTCGCAAAGAATGAAACTTTTGCTCAGTGAAGGTCTTGGTGAAGATGTCTGCCGTTTGTTATGTTGAAGGAAACAAATGTAAGTTGATGATCCCCTTGTGTACTAAGTCCCAAATGTAGTGCATGTGGATATCGATGTGCTTCGTCCACTGCCTCTGAATTGGATCTCTGCAGAACTTCAGAGTGCTTTGGTTGTCACACCAGATGATGATCGGCCGATGAAACTGAATGGCCAACTCAGTGAGAAAATGTTGTAGCCACATAGCCTAAATGGTTATGTTAACTACCCCTCTGTACTCTGCCTCGACTGAATATAGAGCAATGGTAGCTTGCTTCTTGCTCGACCAACATATGGGCCTAGAACCAAGATTGAGTGAGTAACTAGATGTAGACTTGCGATCAATGCTATCGCCAACCTAGTTAGAATCAGTAAACCCGATGAAATCTAATGTAGAGTCTTCTGCATAATGAATCCCAAAGGTGATGGTTCCCTATACGTATCGAAGGATACACTTTGCAACCTTCCAATGTAGCTCAAGCGGCTCTTGCATGAACCTGGAAACTGCACGAACTGCATATGAGAGGTCTGGTCTAGAGTGTGTGAGATACAAAAATATCCCCACTAGATGTATGTACAATGTGATGTCAACCGGTGGAGTCTACCCACCATCCTCAAGTTTGACTCTTGATAGGAAAGGAGTTGGAGAAGACTTTCAGTTTGTCATGTGAAATCTCTCAAGGAGATCTTGTGCATACTTGGCCTGAGAAAGCTTGATGCCTGATCCATCCTAACTGATCTCGAGTCCAAGGAAGAAGTGTAGCTGACCCATATCCGACATCAAAAACCTGTCATGTAGAATCCTCTTGGCTGCAACAATCATTGAATTCAAGCAATCGATGATCAACAAATCATCAACGTACAAAAAAAATAATAGAAGTGAATCAACCATCCTGAGCATGTAGACATTCAGGTCTGATTTAAAACATACAAAGTTCTGTGACAATAGGTATGAGTCCATCTTGGCATACCATGCCCTCGAAGCCTGCTTGAGGCCATAAAGGGACTTCTTCAGTCGACAGACCAAAGATGAGTCCTGCATAAATACCTATGGTTGCTCCATGTAGATCTCCTCAGAGAGATCACAATGAAGAAATGCATTCTTTCTGTCCATTTGATGGACTTCCCATCCCTTGGTTGCTGCAATGGAAAGGGCCAATCCTATGGAATCCATAATTTCTACTGGAGTGAAGGTCTCATCATAGTCAATACCATGAACCTGCTAAAAGCCTTTGGCAACAAGCTTGTCTTTGTATTTTCTAATCTGTCCATCCGCTGTGCTCTTGGTCCTGTAGACCCATTTGCATCTGACAAGTTTCCTCCCAGAAGGAAGGGGAACCAAATCCCAAGTCTGGTTCTCGAGGAGGGAGTTGTACTCCTTTTGCATGGTGGATTCCCAAAAGGGATTTCCAGCAGCCTCGCCATAAGACTGTGGATATGAAGACTGAACCAAGAAAAGATGCCTGGAGGCAAATGGTTCAGTGGTAGTGAGTGCAACATGAGGCTCCTCAAAATATGATTGAGTCCTCCTAGTGTCAGATGGATCACCAATGAGATCCCATGCATCCTGAAGAGTAGTCTGTGCCGACTTAGGCCTCTGCTCTGGATCTGCAACTACATCTGGATGCTCTGACTCTGCATTTGACTGTACTAACTCTGAATATAAATCATCTGAGTCCTCTGAATAATAACTATCATCTGAGGAAGAGTCATGATGTGCATGCTCATCATCTCAGACAGGTGGAAGAATGAAGGTGTTTTCATGCGGTTGCTGAGGTACATGCGAGACACTTTCCTCGAATTAGAAACTTTTCTCAATGATGAGCCGGTCCAAGGAAAGGTCAATAAGTCTATATCTCTTCACACCATCAAGGTAGCCAACAAAAATGCACTTATTGCTCTGTGGATCAATTGGCTTCCTCTTTTTAGAGGGAATCCGGGCCCATGCATGTGAACTGAAAATGCGAAAGTGGGTCACTTCCAGTTTGAGGCCGCTCCAAGCCTCGTAGGGGGTCTTATCCTTGACAGATATATGGGGAGATATGTTTTGGATGTATGTTGCAAAATTAAGTGCTTCGACCCATAGTCTTTGTGGTAGTGAATTTGCATGCAACATGCAAGATGCCATCTCCTTTAGAGATCTGTTTTTCCGCTCAACAACTCTGTTTTGCTGCGGAGTATAGGGAACTGTGTGCTGCAACTGAATCCCTGCCTCATGGAAAAGATTACGGATCTCATGATTTACATAATCTCCCCCATTATCAATTCAGAGGACTTTTATCTTCTTTCCGGACTGTGTCTCAACCAAGGATTTGAAATCTTTGAGGTGTTGAAGACCTCAAATTTTTTCCTGAGAAAGTAGATCCATGTAAAACGTGAGAAATCATCAAAACAAATGAGAACAAACCTCGCTTTGTTGATGGATGGATGTGGAAAATGATCCATAAGGTCACCATGGATCAGATCTAAAGGTGTGAAAGCTCGCTGAGACTTTCCTTTGTTGATTTCTCTTGAGGGTGTTTTCCGAGAACACATCCCTCACATACTACCTTGGAGAAATGGATGTGTAGTAGACCATCAACCAATCTGTGCTTGCTAAGCTGTTGCATTTATCTGAAATTCATATGTCCAAACCTTTCGTGCCATATCCTACTACTTTCATCAGCATGAGTAAGCAGTAAAGCAGAATCAGGTTCAATGAATTCAAAAGATGTATACAATTTAGACTGATGATTTACCTCACTGGTAGCAACCCTGGAGTTGGTTTGCATGTCGTAGATGTCCATAAAATTTTGTGTGAATATGAATTTATTTCTAGTGCCAAAATTCGTCATCTGATACACAGAGAGAAGGTTGACAGAAAGTTTGAGAATGTGCAACATATTCTCGAAGCTTCCGTTGGTGAGTTCAATCCTTCCTTTGTCGGTGACTTCAACAGAAGAGTTGTACCCCATTAGAACAGGAGGACCTTTGCATGCATTGAATGAAGAATAGACTGCTTCTGAGCTATCCATGTGATGTTATTCTCTTGAATCTACGATCCAAGCATCGAGAGAGGAGTTGATTGCAATGAAAGCATGGCTAGAATTTACTTTCTTGGAATTCGGATCTTCTGGCTTCTTTTTCTTGGAAACCTCTGGGATGTGATCTCCAAGGTTGTTTTGCTGAAGTATTTGAGACATAATATCTATTTTATTTTTCATGCATGCGGATTCCAATTGGAATCCTTTGTGATAGTACGTGCATTTCTCCCCTTTTCCCCTTTGGATCCAGAGGCATCAGTGAAGGGTTTTGTGTACCCTTCCTTCTTTGAATGTGCATGATATTTCTGCTTATCTTTATCTTTATATTTCTGATATTTGTGGCTTCCATCATGGACAATGAGTGCATGCGCCCTTGGGCCTTTGATTGTGCCCATGTTGATGAGCTTGGTTTGCTCTTGTGTCAAGGATTCGATAAAGTCCTCAAGAGAAGGCATCTTCCAATTGGATCCAGAGGTGAATCTGACAGAATGGAATGTGGATACAAATACAGAGAATTGAGGACCAAGCTTGGAGAGAATGGTGAGAACCATTTGTTTGTCTTCCTTAGATTTATCAACTCCGCAAGCTTTGAGTTGCGACAGTAAATCCTTGACTTTTGTAAAGAAATCTTGGATATTCTCGAATATTTTTGGATCCAATTGAGCCGCTCCACCTCCAACATGTGTCCCCTCATCTCATCCTATTTTCCAAAGAGTTCTTCTAAGGTGGTCCATGCTTCATTGGGAGTCTTACATGAAAATATATGAAAAAGGAGATTGGGAGAAATAAGACTGCAAATTGTTCCGAGTGCCTCATCCATCAGATTTAAGTATTTGGATTTTTCTATGGCTGATGTTAGTTTTGTATTTGTATTCAAGGTTAACCTATACAACCCTATGGTTCAAAGATGTATGTCTATTTTCTCCTTCCATGCAAAATAGTTGTAAGGTGTAAGAATGAATTCTTTTTAGAAATCCATCTTTCCAATATCTTCAATCTTTTGTACCTACAAACAATTTTGGTGTAGATTTTGCTTAGTAGTCCATCGGCTCTAATACCATGTAAATGTGATGAAACTGCACAAAATATATCTAGATAAACAATAATACACACATTTGTAGAGAGAATTGGAGAAAGAATGAAAGAATTGTCATTAACCGTTATGAATAATGAATAATTTACACATGATATACTCTATATAACTCAATGAGTGTGCACTGGAGGAGAACCAATGCACCATAGTGGTGGTATAGAGCTATCTGGACACACACTAATAGTTACAGGAGTGAACTACCACCTAGTCTAGTCTCTAACTACCGACCCTTTCGGAAACACCTGCGAAGTAGATGAAGTATCACCCGAGGTAGAGGCAGGGGGGTTGCAAGACTCAGGTGTCTACAACTAGGCTGGGACGTAGATCTGTGATTATAATACTTAACAGAGAAATTAAACAACAATATGAATTAGTTTCTTGAATCTCATTCACATCGCAGATTAAACCCTTATTACAGATCAACGCAGTAACCATAAAGATCAAGTACTTCCATTCACTTAGTACATAGCATCAACTTGGATCTAGCATTCATTTATATTTAATATCATCAAGCACTAAGAAATGATATCAGATTCATTCATCGTACATTATAACAACGACACTAAGCATTAAAACATATAAAAAACATCGCACAAAGCACATCAAGCCGCATGATATACGTGGTTCACCCTAGTGTGGGGCTACGTCCACCAACTTCTTCTTATTCTTTATTATTCTTCAATATTCTTACATTCCTCCCCTGTGCACAAATCCACAGAGCCAATCTTCGCATTGGACAGGTGATCTGCGCACAACGCACTAGATCCACCTTCCCATAATCAGGTCAAGGCACATAGCCAACTCCTTACTCGAACAGAGCCTTACTAACATATCATGCACACAACCAAACAACCAATCTCTTACATTGCTTGAAATAATCTTCTACTTACAACATATGGTGCACATAACAAACAACTCTGCTTATTACATCACTTAGCTATTTTTTTATGCATTTTCAAAAAAGCTTAATCATGGGTAAACCCATGGGCCGACATCCCTTAACCCATTACATAAACCCTAAAACCCTTTTCTTGGTTCACAAGCCTGCAAAACAAGAAATATCTCGTGATCTCAGCTTCGCCTGGGTGCTCCATCTTCGAGCAGCCTCTCGAAGTCCCAAAATGGTCAAACACGACCAATGTTTCCTCAAAACTTGGTCAAGGGCCAACAGGACCCCAACACTCACATGTGACTCGTCCTGAGTCACTCAAATCTGGGCAACGCTTGCTGCCTCGACTTGCTACTTTTCTAGAGCCTCCTGCTCGATGAAATCTTGAATCACTTGCTCTGTAACAGGACCTTGCAGGCGCTATTCCACTATCACAACTACTTGGTCTAGCTGCAAGCCTTGTCCTTCAATCTCTTCAAAAATCGTGCAGGCTTCATCCTACATCGGCTATAATCTTTGTGTAACCTCCATGACTTTTCTTTGGATGACAATAATCTATTTCCGGACTGCGCGCTGCTCTTGTGATCTCTTCATTTTCTCAATTGTAGTGAGTGGCTTCATCTGCGCTTGCATGGTGGATGCCTACTGCTGCACCTCCTGGAGATGTGCTTCCAGTTTCCTCAGCTCCATATATTCTGTGAGGCATTTGTAGGTCTGCACACTATGATTACTTAATTATTTACATTCTGATGTGAGTGCCCTGATCCTTCCAACTTCACTCCTAGCGACTTCCTCCCTCTAATGGCACACTTCTTGCGGAGTGCTTGACATTGCTTGGAGTTCTAACTCTGTTACTCTCGCTTGAAGCTGCTGAATGGCCTCAACGAGCTTCCCCACTTGAATCTCGGCTGAATCTTCTTCCTTCTGTGCCAAGCCCGACACAGAGATAAGTGCTTTAGTCACTGCCTCTTTGATCGTAGTCTACTCTACGAGTAGTTGGTCTTTTTATTTATATACCTTTGCATTGTCCTCCTCAAACATCTCCTGCATTTTATCTTTCTCCTTTTGCGCAACTCAAAGTTTCTCTAAGAACCATTTGTTGCTACAGAGGCATACCCAGGATTCAACACTCAACAACTCACCAACAAAACCCTAACTACTAGCCCTTTCGGGAACACCTACGAAGCAGATGAAGTCTCACCCGAGGTAAGGGCAAGGGGAGTTGAAGGATTAAGGTGTCTACAACCAGGCTAGGACACATATATGTGATTACAATACTTAACATAGCACTTAAACAACAATATGCATTAGTTTCTTGAATCTCATTCACATCGTAGATTAAACCCTTATTATAGATCAACGTAGTAACCATAAAGATCAAGTACTTCCATTCACTTAGCACATAACATCATCTTGGATCTAGCATTCATTTATATTTAATACCATCAAGCACTAAGCAATCACATCAGATGCATTCAACATACATTATAACAACAACACTAAGCATATAAACATATAAACAATATCACACAAAGCACATCAAAATCCAAACAAATGTTTTCAAAATCAAGAAAGGACCCTTTGTAACATGTTCAAATGCTTCAATTATTAAAATGACACTTACCATGAGACCATGCTTGTTACCTCATGATGCAAGACCTGTTGTCCTCTGTGGGCCAAGCTGGTGTGGTGGATGCTGCTGCTGCCGACCAGTGGTGATGTGTGGTAAGAGAAGGGACTTTGTCTACTAAAATGTCTCTCGACACTCCATGTTTGCAACCTGTGGGCCTTGAGACATCATCTCCTTAGTTACCCCTAGAAATGGGGGGGGGGGTAATAAAACCTATCGAGTTACCAAATCTCTTAAAATTTCATGGTTCCATACATAGTTGCATAATCATATTCAGGTTTTTGTGACAAGTTGTCTTGTATAATATCCATAGTAGTTTATATACCACAAAAAATGACCATCAAAGCCGCCAATTACAAATTTCTATCCGAGTTCAAGAATTTAGTCAGGGGGGAGCTGAGGACAACCATGAATGAGATTTAAATCCATAGAATTGGAATACCATTGTAGAAGATAATTTGAATCCATCATCACAAGAGAACCCATGAGAAATATACATCAAGCCTCAATCTTGTAGTCAATCAGAGGTTCTTCCAAATCATTTTGGAAGACCGACCTTGGCCAATTCTAGATATTTTTACAAGCTATAATGTATGAATTTATGTAAGTTTTCACTGTAAGGAATTAAACCTTGTTGTAAATCATATGTTGTATCCAAAGATAGGCTCTCAAAACCTCTATGTGAACTCCAAAGCTGGTGTAAATATCATCACCTCAGAACATTTGACCTATTGACCATTTGATTGTTCATACCATGGGTTCTTTCATTTGTCACGAAGCCTCCAGGGTTTACCAAAGACTGAAATGTACTATGTCGTCCATCAACAAGATATTGAGCATCAAACTCAATAATTTTATCATTGATACAACTTAAACCAACATTTTCAAGATCAAACACCATAATACCAATTGCAAATTCCCAATCGCTAAAACATGACTAAAATTGAAATCTTTATTCTTTAAATATTTTAAGGAAACATAAGAGGCTCTCGTGTAGAATCAACACATCTCTTTTCATTTCATTACTGTGATGAAATTACTCCCATTGAAATTACTCCCATCAAAACCCGGGGGATTTATTTGAATCATTGCAAGTCATTCATTTATTATTTGCTCCATCATTTTACTATACAAATTGAATTATTTTTACAAGGCCGCACGAAAATTTACAGAGGTAAAAGTGCTTCACAACAAGAGTGAACTAGATTGAATGCATTTCTATAAATACATTGGATAACGATATGGGAATGTTTATTTTATATATAGTGTTCTAAATTAATTAAATGCTACAAATCACACATGGAGATCCATCTAGTAAGGACTCTAAACAAACATATATTGACAAGCAGTAGAAATTAATTTGCAACCTAATGAATTTCACCTTTAGAGAATGGCATCAGACCTCCATCATTAGAGCCAATTCTAAACCATTTAAGCTTGTAGGTTAAAATTTGGGTTGTTGTTGCTGCCTGATGATGCTTTATCAACTCATCACTGCTCGTCTGTGAGGCGACCCACCATGTTTCAATCCTCTAGAGCACTAAAATGAGCAATTGGGTCAGGTACAAATGCTGGGTTATTTTGATAGAAGGTTACCCCACCATAGAATATTAGCCAAAAAAAAAATCCTTTGATATTACTCATTTTCCTTTTGGAGAGGGCGAGGGCCATTTAGTGGCAAACAAATTCAAGATGTTTGTGAACACCATCTTCTAAATCCCAATTTAAGTGTTAACCCAAGTTTAATAACTCAAACGCGGGACCCAAAATATTGTTAGCATCTCTAACAAAACAACAAACTTATTACACCCTAGAAGGAGATCATATCAGGTAACGTCAAACTGCAGAAACAACTATTCAAAGGAATACAAAGCGAGTCTTTGTTGAGAATCTAAACCATCACGCTGAATAATTTTTATAAAATGCATCCTTGAGATCCTCTTTTGAAAGAGGGTTACATTCCCAAATAGTTATAATTCAAACCTGTGCTGGAAATGAACCACTAGATGTTTTGAATGCAAATCATTGTATTGACAATAATTCAGAAACTGATATATAAAATCCTTTATAAGGGAAGGCGATTCTTATTGCCAATAATAACAAAACTTTCAATGATATTTAGTACTAGAGTAGGAGAAAATTATAACTTCAACCAGGACCCTAAGACCAATTTCTGGGTTCCCAAAATCGTTGAACATTTTCAAAGGAGTTTAGCATGATAGAGTTATCTCTACTAATCACAATTAAATAAAGAACAATTAATAATAAAAGTATCCATTTTGAACTTCCACTTGTTTAAAAATAAGGATTGTCCACTGGTCTTTGCAATCTAAGAAAAATATGAAGCTATTGTCTCTTAAATATGAATTGTTACTGTAAGACTGCCATACCTCTTACATAACTGGTGAATCTTCAAATATTTGTTTGAAAATAGCTAATGTTTGTTAACATATGGCTGAGACATTTCCAACATAACATTACTTAGATTATTATTTAACTCAAATGCCAATCCATAATTTCTACAGACTCCAAAAATTGTCTGCCAACCTCCTTAACCAGATCAATGGAAAATGGGCAATAATTATTCTTCTGAGGGAAGACATATAAGCTTGGCCCAATATTTTCAAAAGAAAAACGATACACATGTGATTATTACAATCAAATTAGTCACGCATTTTCACACAACATATGCCATTTTTATCATAAATTTAACTCTCTGGACACTCTGCAGGGTTCAAACATTCGTCTCTAAAGTCTAACACAAAGAAAGTTTCAGAATCAAATTTCTAAATAAAACATATGAAATTCATCAAACTAAATTAAATAAAGTGTAATAAAGAGAATCTTACACATTGTTAACCAACAAGTAACCACTGGCAGAAACATGAATTTTATAAATCAGTGAACTAAAATTTGAGAGCTTCAATTTTACTCGCAAAGTAGAAGCACACAAAATTTCTCTCAGAATAGGAACACACTAATTTTACACATAGAACAAAGGTAAATTTTGATAGAATTGAAACACAACATTCAAACCAGAACATAGATTTTAAAATTTTTGAAGACAAATAACCAGTTGAGCGAGGGACTTCCACCCAACCGTAGGCAATCCATAGCGGACGCCACCCCCTAGCCGAGCTATGATACCACCAGGGTGAAGCATGGATAATTAACTCCGAAATTTGGACTCAAACCAATGTTTTATTCTATAGATTTCTTGATGACAGAGTAACACAGTCACATACATACGTGCCCCTCACAACATAAGGAGCATATCCTTCTTTGTTGTCCATTATGTCATAAAATACTCCTTCTTGTGCTATTCAGAGTGTGCATAGAAGGTCCAGGCTGTTATCTCAAGTTGCAGCAGAGTTATCCATGGTTTCTTAGCTTTTTCTCAAGGCTACCAGCTTCCATTCATGGCTGGTTGGTCTATCATGGGCTTGGCTATCTTCCTCTAGTGTATAACCTCTCAAAACGCTCCTCCACCTCTTTTTCTAAGAGCTCTCCTCACCCCATTAGAATTTCCCTCATGCATAATGGATAGAAAATTCGAAAACAACTTCTCTTCCTAGACCCAAGAATATAGGGGAGACAACTTGCTAAAATTTAGGAGTTGTGGCTTGGATTGAAGAATTTGTTTCCTCCACTCTTCTTAACTCATTTTTGTTTTGAAATTCAAAATTGAAATTGGCTGAGAATTCAAGATAGCCCAAGGTAGATGATTTAAGCATAAAACCCCCTTAGATCCCCTCACCTTTCCCCTCTTGTGGTATCATAGCCCCTATAGGCAATCAAGCTCAACCAACCTTGGTCATTTTTTATTAACTGTAGAAATAAAATACTTACAATATTCATGAGAGTAAAATTGAGATATTGCATCCTCTCCCCCTTGGAATAACACTGTGTCCTCGGTGTTCTGCTATTGTAACAATGTTTATATCTTCATTCTTAAGTTGTACTTGCATTGTCATTCTCTTCATTGTCTTGGTACATCTCTAAACTTTATCATTCTAGCATATGTCTACATTATTCATCAATGTAAGTATGCATAACATAGCCACTTCTAATCATTAAGTATTTCATGAACATGAATTCCAATATATCAATATTAAGTTTATACCTAAAGCATATATATTCATAAGACAAGACAAAGGTCAATACTTATCTGTATAAATATGTATATGATCCATATGGCTGCCATGGATATAACCCAACTCATTGTTTTCTTAGACACRCCCAATGCACTCATGATCCCAGGTAGCATGTTAATCATTGAAGCCTCCTCTTCTGTGTAGTGGCTGACCCTCCAAGCYCAGGCATCCCCTTATTTGTTACATAGTCCCTYGGGCGATCCATCATTTTCCAAGGCATCCTCACAACRGAAAAGTACYGAGGCTTATAGAGTCTTACAACCAAGACGTCCCTCTAACWATATCTAACATATCATAGCACATCTCAATGGAAATAAAGGAATATCATGGGGTTCTAGTGTATAGTGGCATTCTTTCCATGCTTTTTAGTTTTAGTAGCCATCATTTGTCCTTCCTAGACAAATCCACCATCTCACTCTCATCGCCTTATACAAGACCATTCTACTTGCAACCTGAACTTTCAATCAACCAAAAAAATGTGAGTACTCATGCATATAATACTTTTACTGCAATATTTACAAGAATTCATGGAGTTCTCTCATAATACACTTCACACTAATAACTCAATCAATTTCAGCAATAATCTATTATGACCCAAGGGGGGCATATATATGGATAAATGTATATGATATGACCCCAAGGGGGGGCATATATGGGCCTAAATGTACATGTAATGTGAAAATACATATGCAATAGGGCCGACCTAGTGATAAAGGGGCCTCATGTGCAAGTGCGAATAGCTATATATAAAAGATCATGTATTCATTATTGAGAGGTGAATTGTGAAGTATGAAAGATATTTGGTTATTTGGAGGGGGTTACCCTATTCTTTAAGGAGTTATTGTGTAACTTATATATATTGGAGTTGTTCTTCACGTTGACATTATGTACATGGCATGTACTTCTATTATTTTATGATATTCTAAGTATTTGGATCATAACATTTGGTATTAGAGCTCAAGGTCTTGGGATTTCGCTGCTACATTTGAGACACCTTGGAATTTTTTCTATAATTTGTTTTCTACGATGTTTCAGAAGGAGACCCTTCAAGGATATTTAGTAGACGGAGCAAGGTACATGGGGTTAAAATTTCATCTCCTTAGGCCTTATACTTGCGGAGATATAGCCTGTGTAAGATAGGGTTATGGAATCATCCTGAATTTATTCATCGCATAATTTTTGCTATAACATTTTTTATGTAATGATTCAGATCCTTCAATCTGGAGAATATTCATAGAAATTATCAAGGTATCTGTGATAATAATTGCATCTTCTGGGTCATCCTAATTTTGTAGATACACACTGTGGAAGAGAGGATATCTGACTAGTCTCAAACATGTGTTCCGAGTAAAACAACCATAACTTATTCATAGAGGATACAAATTGTGTGAGAAAAATTGTATTGAATATTGGATAGGGCATAGTATTTCTGATACAATTTTTAGAATTTTATATCAATTATTGTGCACGAGGCACGCTGTACAAGTTCTCTCTACCGGAAAGGAAAATAACAAGGTGTGGGGAAGCTATCATAACTTCCACTTGGCAAATCCAATTTTGGTCAGACTTGTGGCATTATAGAGAACAAATTTCAGAATATTACAAGTCACAATTTCAAACTGAAAAGGGACGAAATTGCAGAGATACATCATAAGTAAGGTCGATTAGGAGGACAGACTCCAAATCAGGGTTTCAAAGGTATGTTCACTTAAAACTATCATAAATTTTGATTGGAATGCCCGATTGAGATGATTCAAAATCCATTGGAATGATAATACGTAGAAGAGAATATTGGAACAAGGATTACAACTATTTTAGATATTTATCCTTAATATATTGAGGTTGTGATTTGAGGGTTGGGATTAGACCTCAATTAAGAATCAATGGAAATACCTAAATTTACAAGAGATGAAGATAAAGATGAAATCAATCCTATGGAATGGTTGAGGTTGGTAAAATAATATATTATGAATCCTTCGAAGGAAATAAATTATTTTTTTGATGAAGCTTGGAAGTGGTGGATGAGTCTTGATCAAAATACTAGATGGAACTGCATATGGGAAGAATTTGAAAAACTCTTCTCAGATAAATGGATTAGGGATACAAAAATGGAGGAATTGTATAGAATTCAAGATGAATTAAAAGAAGTGAAGGAAGAGATTAAGAAGAAGGGTGAGGCGATATCTAAGATACAATTCCTTAATGAATCACTCATTAAGGAGGTTAAGAACTTAAAGAAAGAAAATAATAGTAAATCAAAGTGGGAAAATGATGAGTCAAACGAAGATTTGAAAAAGAAAGATGAAGAGATATGTAGATTACAAAACCATAATAAAAAACTATTGGATGAGGTCAAGAGATTGAAAGAAGAAAAGAAGAAAAGAAGAATTGTCAAAGTCAAGAAGAAAGAAGGACCTTGGATGAAGAATCTACCAAACGATTGGAAGATGAAAGTTGCATGAAGGTTGATGAATCATTAAATATTGATAAGGTAAAATCAGAAATAAAAGCCAAAATTAAAGAAGGACATCAAAATTTGTTAGATGGGATCACATTACAACTTCAAAAGGAGAAAGAAGAAAATATTCAAGAAGGTCAACAAAATATGTGGAGGAATATGAATGGGTAAGCCCTATGGTAGTTCAGGAGAAGAAGCAAGGATGAATACAGATATGTTTTGATCTTAGGAAGATGAATGATGCTTGCCTACATGACCATTTTCCCACTCCTTTAACATATGAAGTATTAGAGAATGTAGGAGGCCAGGAAGCATACTCATTTACAGATGGATTCTCAGGCTACCATCAGATCAAGATAGCTCTAGAAGACAGGTACAAGACCACTTTTTCCACAGAGTGGGGATCCTACCAGGACATAGTCATGCCTTTTGGACTGAAGAATTCACCAACAACATTCTCAAGAGTAGTCTTAGTTGCATTCAAAGAATTCATCCATTGATTTTTAGAAGTATATTTGGATGATTGGACATTCTATAGTCTGTTGAAATATCATGTAGAGGTATTAAGGTTGATGTCAGAAAGATGAAGGCAGTGTCAGATATCATTAAATATCAAGAAGTGCATATTTGGGACACCTTTTGGGATACTATTGGGAAATATAGTGTGCAAACAAGGCTTGCTAGTATATCTTGCCAAGATTGCAATGATTATCCATTTACCATCACCAAAATCAGTACGTCAGTTGAGAGCAACATTGAGACACACATGCTACTACAGGAAATTCACAAAAGGGTATGCGCAGATCACTGCGTCGATGGAGAAACTTTTGAGGAAAGATAGTAAATTTCAGTGGAATGAGGACTGTCAGTGAGGGTTGGACACTCTAAAAGAGAAGATGGTAACTGTTATCGCTCAGTTTGTAGTTTAGGTCAAGTAGCTGAAAGGTAAGGTTCAAACTGGTGTAACAGGAGCTTCCCCACCCACTGTCACCTCGATGGGGGGCTCTTTCTATTTAGGGTGGCTAAACCCAAGGGAGACGTCCTTGACAATCTGGGGTTTTGAAAGATAAAGGCTTAAGGATTAAGGCAAGTTTTCCCTTTCATAGATTACCACCAAGAAGATAGTCAGAATGAAGAAATACCACAGAAGAGGCACCTGTTTGCGAGACAAGGCAACAATTAAAACTAATACATGCAGTAGTGGTTAATACTTCATAGATCAATGACTATCTATATTTCAATGTATATGAACATATATATTAGTAAATATTGACGAAGTCAATGTTTGCAATAATGACGATATAAAATCACTTGTCAACAAATACCAGAATGATATAGCATCCAATGAAAATATCAATCCTTGAATTAACTCAATGCATCAAATATCATTTAATGTTCACACACTATAAGTTGTTGCGTCACTATGCTAGAGATGACGCCATCTTTTTAGGGTTAGTATAATAGACAAAGAGGTCAACGTTATGCTAATAAACCAATGAAATTTACCAATGTATCAATGTCTATCATTAGATGACTAAGCCACAATGTTTTCTATCAACCAAAAGCTCAAAAAAGGCATGACATCATCATTAATTTCCAGGTTAGTAGACATTAGGGTTAGTTAGGGTTTCAATTTTGAGAATTTTGAGAGATTGTTTTGGCACAACAAGCTCAATGTTGGAGAGATAAACCAGTGCCTTTAGGGTATTATGGAGTCAAAATCAAGGGCAAGGTCTCGGGAGGATCTAAATCTAAAGACTAAAGAGTTAGGTTCTATGGTGCTGCAATGGCAGGGCCCTAGAATCAAAACCCTAAGGGGAGGAGGCTCATTCCGGTGTTGCTTAAGTAAGGT
>JZKD02S1846438.1:0-12609 GCA_000966675.3 Picea glauca | reverse complement strand
ATTTGTTTGCTTGAACTTGCTTCCAAGAAGTTGAGGATGTCGGTTACCACCAAAAATGCATCCCAAAGTATTACAATGATATGAGTTTCAAGTACTCATCCTTGTCAATTACGACTCAAAATGAATCTAGGGTGTTAGGCTCAGCTGAAAATTCACCTTATGACAAATTCAATTCAACTCAACTTGATTTTAAAAAGACAAGTAAACTTAAAAAAGGACAATTTGCAAGTTACAATAAATCCTGATTAAGTAATCCTACAACAAACATTGTTTTGCAAGTTACAATTTAACTTCAAATGCTCCATGATGTGTTGAGTTCAAAAACTTTGATTTGTCCATTACTGATGTAGTTGATGTCTTGAATGCTTGAGAATTATCTTCATAGATGTTTGATCATATGTGCTTTGATTGCTTGTACTTCACTAGCGTTAATTGTGTGCTTGAATTAACTTGCTTGGAAGGCCATGTGTGTATTGTCGTATGACAAATTGTAAGTGTAGTTATGTCAAAACTAGACATAAAACATTATGAAAACATTCAAGGAATCATTCACCGTCGCACACAATGCAAGGTGTTCCTAAGATCCCCTTATTCAATTTCGGGCGGATCTAGGACATAGACAAAAGCATTCATTTTATTATGGATTCCCTTGTGATCACAATACAAATAGAAGCCTTCAATGGTCTTCATGTCCCAACTTATAAGAAGAACTTTATAACTCCTTTTTACAAATTTTTGGCAAGCACTAATCCTACTAGCATTTTGCATACAAGACTTCATAAGCAAAACATGGGTTTGAAAATCCTTTTGTTTTACAAAAGAGAAACATGGTTTCTTCTCCAAATTCTTTTAATCTTTTGAAAAAGATGTAATATGCCACTTCAACATCAAATCTATCAATCCACGGGAATTTATAATGCAAATTTTTTTTATTTTTTTTACTTGTTATTCCAAGGATAATGGAAATCATCACCCAATCAAAGCAAATTTCCTAAAAGAATTTTGATCTGCCTCAGATTGATCAAATCGTACTCTTGGAGGTTCATATCGCCAAAGATCTTGAAGACTCTATCATTGAATACTGATATCGCTTATGCCTTGCATTATACCCAATTGAACATTAACAATTGACTGTGGTGGGAAGGCCCCCTCCACGGCTCCCTCACCAGATCATAATCCTCCAATTAAGTCTCCAAACGATCTTCTTTCCATTATTTGAATCTTTACCAAACCACAATGAGAACCCGAATCAAATGACTAAAAAAGGTGAAGACAATGCAGGTAATCAAGTTTAATTCATCAACAATAACTAGTGAAATTCATCAACAATACTTAGCGTTAGTTGCCTCATTTAATCACTGCCTACAAGATCCTTTTGCTATCAAATTGTTTGGGCAAAAAAATGCATTGGCTCAGTAATTCTGGATCTAGTGAAGCCGTCTTGTTTCTAGACTCGATAGTTATGGATCTTTTGAATCCGCTTTGAACGAGGTTTTGCACTAATGTGGAAGATATTTTTGAGGGCTTCCCTCATGATTTGGGCACTGAGAATTCACAGAAATATCAGATCAAACCCTCATAGAAACAAGCTCATGATAACATAAATAATCGTTGGAAATACTCCATTCATTTGCCTTTGTCGATGTACAACTATCTTGATTAAACATCTTGAATGCGTTGAGAATTGAAAACTTCACACATGTCTAAGTGTGAAAATTTGGGAAATGATCCATAAGTCAAAATTTTGGAAACGATCCTTCGGATTTGATAGAAATCATGAGAGTTTAACTCAATTGAAATCCCTTTTGAAGTCTGGCTGCATCAAATTCCAAGCCCGATTTCGGCAAAAAAAAACAAAAAAAACTTCTCGAGTCGAGGTTCCAAATGTTGACAATAACCGGGTCCAAGGGGGAAATGCATAGCAGATCATATCACATCACATAAACATAATGGCAATGGCAATGGCGATCCACTGCATGGAAATACAGATCAGAAATATAGATCCAATTCAAAGAAAATGTTTGAGCAGGAGTACCAACATTTTGTTTGATCGATTGGTGTATTCATCATTTAACACAACAACAATCAAATCCACACAACAACGAACTCCTCCACATAGATGCGACCTCCTTCACATTTTTGGACGGATCCAATTTTTGTCAGCACTGAATGGACGAGTTCTACAGCGGACTGATTTCATCGAACAGTGGAAGCGATACTTCGATGTGGCTAATATAACCTGTCGTATGCCCCTTTTAAACTCTTCAACAGTTGCGATCATGTGCTATCTGCAATTACAAATAGAAAACAAAAAAAAAATCTTAAATCTCCATGCCATGATTTCGGATCTTCAATGGGTTTTATTCCTCAGAGAAAATAAACAAACAAACCCCTAGAACCTCTGTGATTTTTGTAATCGCATCGTGAAAGAACAAAAGTAATATGCCCTATGATGACAACAATGTCTTCGTGGATGTTCTGCAATGACAAAGATCTCTACATGGATGCTCAAACTCGTGCTTTATTTATCTCTTAATGTTGAGGAGGCAGATCAACAAGCTCGATCTTGACTTGAACGACTGACTGAAGGCTGGAAACACCACTACAACAACCAATTACACATAGCGAAAATTAAAATATAGTCAACAAAAAATGAATTGTGAACCTCCCATCACAAATCTCCATGCTAGGAAACTCCCAACAAGTAATTTACAGGTAGCAATGTGGTTTCTTTGCATAATTCTAGACTCTTCTTGTGAATATATATTTCCTAATAAACTATCACACCTCATCTTTCATGGATTACTACCATGAAGGAACTATCATGTCTCTTAAGACTCAAGAACGCTCTGAATATTTTCATCCTATTTTCACCATGGATCTGATACCAATTGAAAAAATATAGATAAGAACAACAACATGGCAAAAAAGACTCACTAACCAACTCTCATGTATTCAATCCAATGTTACATATTTATAGTACAATAGGTGATGCCACCTCATAGAGAGATTTGCTCTAGATCCTAAAATCATGCATGATGACTAGGCTAGGCAATCTTAACTAAATCATTAGTCATCACTTGAGGATATATTACTAATATCCTAAATGAATAATACAAATATAGGTGACAATTTAGACTTAGTGATTGGTAAAGGTAAGCCATAGGCTAACACATGTCACCATCGAGGGTTAGAGCACCAAGAAGAACCGTACGAAACACATGGAGTAGCACACGGGTATCACAAATCGGAACCAACGAGATGCCCATAGTGGTGGATGTGGACAAAATTCACAGCTCAGAGTACAAGCAGACCACATTTCATGTGGAAGAAGAGAAGGAACCCGCACATAAGCCCGAGAAGTTAAAAGAGAGCGTCGAATGGATGGAATCTGACGCGTCGAGGGGTAAAGGGACACAACAAGAATAATCATCCATGGGTTCCATGCAGTAAGGCCTAGAGCCGGAACCAGAGAAAAAGGTCGTACCAGACAGTGGGGTCTCATCCCCACAAGGGAAAAATAAGGTGCAAGGGAAAAATAAGGTACAACGCACGTAGGCAGAACCATGTATAGTGATGTTGAAGATTCCCAAGGGAGTGCAGACCGAAGATAACATGGTAGGAGGAGTCAATATCCTTAAATAGTTCGACCATGATGTCTCTAATGTCATCAAGTTCCCAGAGTTAGCATCACAAAGCTACCTAGAGAGCAGGGGAGAAGGCCCATCAGGTGTGCCACTGTTGGAGCCTACACATTGGATCCTGGGACTGTACAATATCGACATCATGAACTTACTAGACATACCGCACTTCAGGCACAGGAAATACATAAATGGATGTGTCAAACAACTGTTAGTAAGGGTGAATGAAGGCATCTTGTGGATGGATAGGACAATGTCAATCAACATCGATCTCATTGCAACAATTACAGGGCTACCCACAGATGGGGAGAAACCAGAATAGTACCTAGAAGACAAAACTAAGGAGAAAGCCATCTCATATGAGATTAAAGAAAAGTATGGCGTGGAAAGGAGTAATAGGGGTATCAGGATTAGTGACATCAATGATCCCACGATGCAATTTGCAACATGGCTGTTGAGTTTCAAATTAATTCCCAAGTGACGAAAAGAAGAAGTTCCTACAGGAGTAGTAGTAGCTGCGACGCAGTGCACAAAGGAGAGATCGATGAGCTGGGGCCCATATCTACTGAACTCAGTCCTTGAATATTGCAAGGATGTGTAAGACTGGAGCCCTGAGTTCCACTATTTGTGGTTACTTATCCTCATTTCACTTATGGGGTGAAAGGAACCCACATACACTATGTTCCTGCCAAGGATAGGAAAATGTGGTGCATCGTGCTACACATCGTTGAGAAGCACACTAGATCCCAAAACAAATAAATCCAACAATGACATGTTTTCTCTGTACTTAACAGATATCTAGAACATCTTGGCAGATACATGGAGGATCTCCTCGGAAACTGTCCAGGAGTTTGGACAGATAGCGAATTTTTGGGCATCACGCCACAACATATGGTTGCAGGAAAAGAAGGATCCAGCCAAGGAGTGGTTGTAGTTGAAGTATTGCGTGAAAACATAGGACATCCACATGGAATTCCAGGAGTGGCCCTAGGAGTGGAAAGTGCCAACAATCCCAAAGGAAGTGCCAGGATCAAAAATGAGAACGAAGGACAAAATAGTCCCCGCACAACAGAAAACCACAAATGGAGAAAGAACCAAGAAAAATATGACACAGGGCCAAGAAGGGGGAAATGCTCCCATAAAAAGAAAACTAGAATGAAGAATCCATCCCTACGAGGTGCGACACATGGATCATCATGCGCAAAGCAGACAAGAAGGGAAACAACAGAAAAAGTGTGTGCAGAATAAAGACAGACGAGGACACAGGAAGTCTCAATGGAAGAAGAAGAAGCGCAATAGACATGCATGGACACATAGATACGAGAAGCATCTGAACCAGAAAATGCCCAAAGGAAAAGACCAGGGGAGAAAGCAAGTGGTGCCAGAAAGAAAGAAAAATCCCACAAGAAACAAATGGAAACATGACTGACAACAAATGACATAGAGAAGATAGACACGATAGTAGAAGATCGATTGTCAAAAGTATGGGAAAATGCGGAAAACCATCGAGCTTCAATTTTGGAACAGGTACAGGAGGTAAAACCCACACTAGAACATTTGAGGATCAAAGAAGAACAACAACAAAAGGAGAAATCGACACCAATAAGAGAAGGATCACATGTCGGAGAGACAATACAAATCAAAACGTAGGGAAGTGATAACTTTATCATAACACCATATATGTTGTTCATCGATGAGGAAACAAGGCAGAATCCCATGAAGGATATTGAAATGTTGGACTTGGAATTTCCCAAGATCCCAACAAAGGCATTATATAAGTTACAGGTTAACGTCGCGCAGGAGATTCAGTCTAGATCAAGGTCTGACATGAGGAATGTACAAGTAGTGTAGGGGGAAAATATAGTATTGAAGGAACCCATCAACCAGGAAGGGAAGAAGAAAGAGATAGCACAACAAAAATTGGATGAGATGGAGAACCAGATAAACATAGTCTTTCAAGCCATCTCATATGACACAACATCAAAGGAAGCATATTCGGAGGAGAAGATAACAAAGATAGTGCAGACTCTACAACAATAGAAAGAGCATATCAAGGAACTGGAGGAGCGTGTAATACCTACTACTCCTCCAACGGTCTGAGCACAAAGAGAGCAAGACATGAAAACAGTTGCAGAAAACATCGCGCAAAACATACATAGAGTGGCAACACTATTGGAAAAGAGTGTCCATCCATGGACATGATTATTAGAGGATGGGAGCCTACAAGAGCTGCAAGGAAATGAAAATAAATTGCATGCAACAATGACAGATGTCAAGCAGCGACAGAGTTCAATGTCACTTCCATAGAAGATAAATATGGTCGCAGAAATGAAGAACCTTCAGGTAGAAGAAAAAGAGGTCCATGCACAGAAGATCACACGATAGGATCAGTTGGAGCCTCTGCAAGAAAAGGTAGAATAGTTGGTCATGGAAATTGATGCAACAAAAGTATGCCTCGAATAGATAGGCTTCGAAGCAGGCAATCTCTTACGACCACCAGTCACCACGCAGGCAGTCGATGCAATGTCAGCAAGGAACAACCAGGATCAGAAGCAGTGCCAAAGAGTAGCAGGTATGTACGAAGCACTGGCACAAGCAGTGACAGATACTGGAGATAGGCAGTGACTCAGGACGAGTCACGATGTCAGTGTTGGGGGCATGTTGGTTGCATGCCCAATTTTGGGGGAAAAGAATGACGTGGGAGGCAGATGTGCATGCAGGAAAAGAAGCACGTGTAAGGCAGATGTGTATGTAGGAAAAGAAACATGTGAAAGACAAACGCGCATGTAGAAGAGGAAAGCATGTGAGACGCGCATGAAAGGAGACCTAGCCATGATAAGGTTAGGGTTTTGGTAAGAAGATGTAATGGCTAGTAAGCCAAGAACATGTATAAATAGGTACCTAGGAGGTCTAGGTCGAAGTTGGTTGGTTTGTTGGTTGTTGTTGTTCTTAGGTAGGGAGTCGGATGTCATGTTGTTGGTCATTGTTACTATGTTGTTTTATATCTATGTTGTAAGTTGTTGAGTTGAGGAGAGAAAACAAGGTAGATCTTGAGGGTTAGATCACAAGCTGAGGAGCCTGGTTTGATCCAGTCTGCCTCATGGTATGTCTCAACATGTTCTAATGGAGAGTTGTAATGTGTGAGGTGCTCTAGTTTTGGAAACATAATAATAAAAGAGAAAAGCAGCCAAATCTCTGCGGACATAGCCCGGGAGGGTGAACCATGGTAGATCATGTGTTATGTGATTGAATGTTATGTATCTCCTTTTTTTGTTGATGATTATATGTTAGAAAAATGTAGGAATGAATTAGTTAGATCCGTTAATTTACATGCATGAGTAAGAATGATAGATTAATCAAGATAAGTTGAACGTTAGATTAAAAAAATGAAGATAACAAAGGTTAATTCCAGATCCCCACTCATTCCCAAGTTGCAAGCACCTGAGCGTTGAAGCCACCCATACAAACTATCTTAGGTGAGACTGAGCAGTGCATCATGTGCACTGTGTTGCCTTCTAGTTTACCAGGAGGGCCGATAGTCTTAGGGATTTTTTTTGGAAACCATAGTAGGTCTGAACTTGAGTCAACCCCAAAAGGGTAGCAAGAAGGAATACTAACCAACAATGAGAAATAATTGGTTTTCTACAAAACCAAGCTTCATAATGAGTAGAATGTTTTACCATCTTTGTAGGACTTTTGTTGAGGATACATGTAGCTTGTAAATCCATTTTACACCAATAGTGGATTTTCCATGAGGAAGATCAACTTACTCCCATGTATCATTTTTTTCAATCTATGACATTTTATCTTCCATGGCTTGCACCCATGGCTCATCAGTGCAAGCTTCTTTAAAATTAAAAGGTTCAACATGGGAAGAAGAAAAAAGAGCAAAATTATCACCAACATACCTAGATGTCTCATATATATCCTTCAAACTTCTTGTTTTTCTAGGAGGAATAGATGAAGATGTTGATTGTGTATCAACATGAGATCTTGCTCTCGGAGAAGATGAAGATGAACTTGATGGAAAACTCCTTGAAGGTGAGCCTGCATTTGTTACATTACAGGGTTGCTAAGACTGATCATTGTTATCATAAATTAAGTTTTCAATATGTGGAGTAAGCACTTTATCTTCTCCTTCATTCTTGTGAAAAACTCCCCCTTCATCAAATATCACATCTCTACTAACATAAAGTTTATTAGTAGGTGGATCAAAACACCTATAAGCCTTGCTTTCTTCTGAATATCCAATGAAAATACATTTCACTAATTTTCCATCTAATTTTTGTCTTTGTTGTGCAGGAATGTAAACAAAGCATGGAGACCCAAAAATTTTCAGATGAGAAATAGTTGGTTTTCTACAAAACCAAGCTTCACAAGGAGTAGAATTTTTTATCATCTTCGTAGGACTTCTGTTGAGGATGTATGTAGCTTGTAAATCCACTTTACACCAATAATGGATTTTCCATGAGCAAGATCAACTAACTCCCATGTATCATTTTTTTCAATCTCTGACATTTCATCTTCCATGGCTTGCACCCATGGATCATCGGTACTAGCTTCTTTAAAATTAAAAGGCTCAACATGGGCAGAAGAAAAAAGAGAGAAATTATGACCAACATACCTAGATGTCTCAGATATATCATTCAAACTTCTCTTTTTTCTAGGAGGACCAGATGAAGATGTTGATTGTGTATCAACATGAGATCTTACTATTGGAGAAGATGAAGATGAACTTGATGGAGAACTCCTTGAAGGTGAGCCTGCATTTGTTACATTAGAGGGCTATAAATAGTGATCATTGTTATCATAAATTAAGTTTTCAATATGTGAAGTAAGCACTTTATCTTCTCCTTCATTCTTGTGATAAACTCCCCCTTCATCAAAGATCAAATCTCTACTAACATAAAGTTTATGAGTAAGTGGATCAAAACACCTATAATCCTTGCTTTCTTTTGAATATCCAATGAAAATACATTTCACTGATTTCCATCTAATTTATGTATTTGTTGTGCAGAAATGTGAACAAAGCATGTAGACTCAAAAAATTTCAGATGAGAAATAGTTGGTTTTCTACAAAACCAAGCTTCATAAGGAGTAGAATTTTTTACCATCTTTGTAGGAATTATGTTGAATACGTATGTAGTTGTATGGACTACATCTTCCCAATACATATTTGACAAACACATTTCTTTTAACATACATATATCCATCTCTACAATTGTTTTGTTTTTTCTCTTCGCTAGTCCATTTTGTTGAGGAGTATATGTAGTAGTTAACTCCTTCTTGATGCTATGTAAGATGAAAAATTCTTTGAATTCATTAGAGGTGAATTCTCCACCTCGATCATTTCTCAAGACTTTCAAATAGTATCCTAATTGCTTCTCAGCAAGTGCTTAAAATTTTTGAAAGCAACTAAAATCTTGAGACTTCTCACTTAAGAAATAGACCCAAGACATCCTTGAAACATCATCTACAAAGAGAATAAAATACACATTTTTTCCGAGAAATAAGGTCTCCATGGGGCCACAAATATCTTCATGTACTAAGGCCAAAGGTTCACTTGCTCTAAAATAATAATGGGGAAATATATCTCTGTGTTTTTTCCCTTTTGTGAAACCTTCACATATCTTATTATTTGGTTCTATGAATGAAGGAAAAATCTTACCAAATTCTTCTTTTGCATGAAGGAAAGAGATCCAAAATTAAGGTGCCCAAACCTTTTGCGCCATAACCAAGACTCATCAATCGAGGTCTTCAAGGAAGCTACTTTTGGTTCCATACTTAAAAAAAAACATCCTATTATCTGTCATAGGAACTTTGGCAACAAGGCCTTTGTTGTTAAAAATCTTACAAAAAATTCCTTCAAAAACAGTCTTGTGGTTTTTAGAATTTAGTTTCCCTATGCTAATCAAGTTATTCTTTAAACTTGGAACAAACAAAGTATCATGTATATACATAATACTTCCATCTTTGACTTTGATGGAAAGGGTAACTTTTCCCCTTAATTTTGCCTCATTATCATTTTCAAAGTTTAGTTTTCCCTTCATACTCTCATCTAATTTTACAAACAGATTTTTGTTTCCTATCATGTGATTTGAGCAACCACTATCTAAATAACATACAAAATCATCTTTGGCATAAAAAATTTGCATGTGAGAAACAAAGTTTGTGAGTTCTTCCCTTCATCGTTACTTAAATTCACTTGAGCAATGTATCTTTTCTTCTTAAAACAATAGCTTTCAAGGAGACCATCTTTATTACAATAGTTGCAATGAAAGTTACCTCTCTTGAGGTTGTTGTTTCTTCCTCTTCCACGACCTCCTCTTCTTCTAGATCTTCCACAACCTCTACCTCCTCTATTTGATGATGAAGAAAAAGTAGAAGCATCATTCATGGTAGTGGAAGATTGTTTCTTCTTGTCGTCAACCTTCAAATTGCTTTGGAAAAATTGATCTTGAGTTTCCTCATTCATTTTTAACCTGTCTTCATGTACTTGAAGGCTTCCAAGCAGATCAACAAAGGTTATTTGTGATAAATCCCTTGACTCCTCTATAGCAATAGTGATAGGATCAATTTTTTTAGGAAAACTTCTCGAAACTTTTTTAATAATCCTCCTATCTTCAAGAAATTCACCATGAGCATGAATAACATTCACAATATTTTGAACTCTAGTAATAAAAGATTCAACACTCTCATTTTCTTTCATAGTAAGAGATTCAAAATCTCTTCTCAGCATTTGGAGTTTGACAAATTTTACCTTACCAGATCCCTTGTATGCCTTCTCCAAGGTTTCCCAAGCATCATGGGACTTACTACATTCTGTGATCTTTGGAAACACTATGATGTCAACTCTAGTTTGAAGGATGAACAAAGCTTTGACATCATTTTTCTTGTTCTCCTTCAGTTATGCCTTTTGATTAACAAACATAGCATTGTAGGCAGCCTGATCAACTGACTCTGTGTAACCTACAGAAACAAGAACCCATAAATCTTGTGATATAAGCAAATTCCCATATTCACACACCAATACTCATAATTTTCCTCATTGAAAAGAGGAAACTGGTATTGGATTGCATTTGAATTTTGGGCCATTTCTCCTTCTCCAAATAAAATAAAATGTTGTAAGAAACCTGCTCTAATACCAAGTGAAAGATCTGAACACAAGGATTTAATGATTGTTTAAAAATCACACCAAAAATTTCAAATCTAAACAATAAACAAAGTAAAAAAATTATGAAGATTGCATAACAGAGATGAAGTGAATGCCCTATCAAACTTTGTTTTTAAATGCTCTTTATTTTTTAAATGCTACAACAAATTAAAGTAACCACATAGAGAATAAACAACGAGTCTCTCTCTGTTCAGAAATTGTTGGAAGAACCACAGTATTTATGACATCATGTCATAAATACTGTGGTTCTTCCGACAATTTCTGAACATATTTCTCACCACAGAAACCTAAATGAACATAGTCTCTCTCTGTTATATAAATAAAATGTTGCACAAAACTACAATAACAACTCTTTGTTTGTTTCTTAAAACAAATTTCTACAATGAAATGACACTAACATACTCGATCCTTTTTTACACAGCAATAAGAACAATAACTATGTCTTTAAATAATTCCCAACAATACTATTGAGGAGTCGTACAACATAAAACGTGGTAAGGTAAATCAAACACTCAACAGTTTCAAAGTTTACATCTGGAGTTCATCAATCGTCCAAATGTCGATAGAATGCCCAAAAACTAGGCATCAATTATTTCACTCCCCTCTTTTTTGAATGAGTATTTCCAAAGTTAAATGGTTTACTTTATTCCATATTTGAACTAACTTGTTTTTCCATAATATGCATACTTGCTCTATTAAAATAAGTTAAAGTGTACTTCATGTATGAATTATGTAAGACGCAACATGTGTTTCTTAAGGCTTTACCACTGATTTACTTTACTAGCCCTATGTTTATAGGGCTCTTTAATTTCTCCCTCCCTCCATGTGGGAGATAATGGAATTCAAAACATTTTCATTTTTTTATGTGTTCAGGGATTTTACTTACAATTTCTCTTACTGAGAGAATTTGTAAACAAATTTTCAGTGAATCGGATGTTTAAGTGTAAGGAAATCCGAAAATACTTACCAACAAATATCATAATAATCAAACATGGAACTTACTTTAGAAGCAACTTTTATTGACCTCAATATGGATATCTTCTCTATCCTTTTTTTATAATTTTGGGCAAGCTTTATGGTATCCTAAATTTTTCTTCATTTGTTTTGTAAGTGGGAACTTCTCTTCCTCTCTTTATAACTTTGTTTTCCTTTAAAGGGAAATTATTGCCAAATCCAACAAATCCCATTCCAATAACGTATGAAAAAATATAAACATTTAGTGAAACATCCAACTTAATTTTGTCGATCAAAATAACTTTTTACCATATATTCTATTTGTGGTTTTCTAATTCTATTCCATGTATTCAAAACACAACACTCTATTAATATTAACAATTGCTCTTAATGTTACAAATATACATTGTAACAAAGTAATTTAGTGAATAAAATCTCCATTTCAAATGGAAATGAGCTATTCCCATATGAAAATGTTATTTATGTTTTGAATTAGTATGACATTCTCATTTTCCAAGTTTTTAATTATTTTATAAAGTTTTTGATTATTTCATAAATTTATCAATTTCTAACTTATGGTCGATATGAGAACATTAGCATTAGTTGAATTGGATTCATAGTTTTGGGGCTCCCTTAACAAGGTGACATGGGTGGAAGCATTGGTGGGGAGCTATGTGCTTCAACAAGAATAAAACACATGTGTTTCTGATTGCACTTAGGGTCTATTTTTCCCCAACCGGACTGCTAAATTTTGTTGGCCCTGATGTCTTTTTTTTTAATTTAATTTTATATATAAACTAAGAAATATGATAAATACTACAAATCATTACGCCGAAAGGC
>JZKD02S1846427.1:62462-73977 GCA_000966675.3 Picea glauca | reverse complement strand
GAAGAAGAAGAAGAAGAAGTTGATGGAGAAGAAGGAGGTGAAGGAGGAGGTTTAGGAGGATCCTCTCCTTCTTCAGTTTTGTCTTGTTTAGAAGATTCCCCTTGGAAAGGCCTCTTCTGTTCCAAGTAATCCTCATATAATACCTTTACCATATTAGACATGGAGAATAAAGTCTTTTGCAACTTGATCTCATTCTGAGACATGCCTTCTTCCGATGCCATATCCTCACTTTGAGAAGTCCTCTTTCTCGATCCAATATCATGATCCCCTTATACAATCTTGCCTTCAACACGACTCATATTTTCCCTGGTAATCATGCAAACTCAAAAACCAACTGTCAACATGCTCTGATACCACTTGATCTGAAATTGATCTTTAAAATACTTGGCTAAGTTTTAAGCATGTGTTCATTTACCAATTGGGAATTAACGAAAGAATAAGAACTTAATGAGATGATATATCAACCATAATAAATAAATGCATATCTGAATGTAAGTACCAAGATCAACAAAACATAATAACAAAGTTGTTAATGGAGTTCGGCAAGATTGCCTATGTCTCTGGTCTTTTGTCTTAGTGGGTGAGGCTTTCTTATTTCTATTCAATGCTTCAAAATTACATTAGAAAAGTGTCAGAAGGATTACAAACTAGTCTAGTTGTATTCTTCTTGACCTCAAGAATCCAACACAACCGACGACATTGAAAAACGTTGAGCGTAGCTCCTGAAATTGGCCTGCAAAGTTTCCCTCCTCAATGGCTTTGGCTTTCAAAATATTAAGCTTTTATCCTATTCTAAACTTCTCTAATGTTTCTAAGAACCACTGGTTTATATATTTTTTGAGTTGGTATCAACCTCCCAACTTCCTCCCAAGATTTGGCCTAAAATCGGGCTCCAGATCCTCCAATAATGGCTAAAATCCATTAAAAACAAGCTGGAAATCAACAAAAAATCATAACATATAGTGTAAAAACCAAAATTTGGGAAAAAATAAAGCACAACCCCCTTTACTCGGGCTCATGGCCATATGGGAGGCACCATATGCCCTCAATCTAGAAGCTGGCACGTTGGCCCCCTTTTTCTCTGAGCCTGGTCATGTGAGTATGGCCCATGTGGCCATGGTCTAATACTCCACGCGCCCTCCAAATTGCGGTACCTCCTGGTCTATCTTCTGGTCGGTCGGGGCTATCCCCCACCGACCGGGGCTTATCCCACAATCCCCGCCACATTTTAAGTTAACATTAAATCCGATGGGTTGTTTTAACAAGCACCAACTATGCCCTTGTGGCTAGCGCATGGAGCTTAAACTGTTGCTCATGCTGAAGGTTGGGGGTTCGAGTCCGATGCAGTCACAACAAAATTTTTGCCTAGCCAACATTGGAAAAATCTGGGGTGCCACGTGGTACCCTCTGATTGGGCCACATGTCGCCCTGTGATTGGACCGTATGATCCAGTCAGCACCTAGTCAGTGCATAGTCAACATGCACAGTCAACTGCCATGTCATCGCCATACAACCACGTCACATGTCCAATCAGCTACCACATCAACATCAGTACTGCCTAGTCACCCTGCCATGTCAACATCCATACAACCCAGTCACCCTGCCACGTTAGCATTCGTACAACCACATGTCATTTGTACTGCCATGTGTCATCTTGTCATTGGGCCACGTCATGTACAGATTGCCACGTGTCACATCCGTACACTGCCACGTGCCAATTCCATACTGGTCCAACTCATCTTGAAAATGCCAAAACTGAGTGACACATATCACCTTCTGGTGCTGCCACATGTCCTGTTGACATCACTTCTCGTATTGCTAACGTCAACAGTACGACATGTTGACTTTGACAAGTTTGACTTTTTGCCTATTTGAAAAATCGGGCAGAACGCGATAACTTTCAAATACAACATCCATTTGCGAAAAAAAATATATGGCCGGAATCAACGCAACGAGCCAGACACAATGGTGTTGGTTTTGTTCGATTCCAAGAACTTTGATTTTTAGGCCTTCCTGGATCCATTTTGGATCACTTGACAACAATCGATTCTAGGTCCATTTGCAATAGTTTAAATGCATAATAGAGTTGTTCTAGACTATGCAAAGACCCCCAGAGGCCCCTCTTGCACTAACTACTTTCCCTTCACAAAGTTTCCAATTTTTTTGCACTTATTTAAGGCTTCATCAACCTCTAACTTAGTCTCTTGGAGTAGGATAATTGAGGGGTTTTCCAACTTGATCATGTCCATTACCGATTCTAATTTTATCTTATTTTTCATTCCCCTACAGTTCCAAGAGACAAGTTTCATCATTTATTTGTTGGTTTATGGGTCCCACCTTGAGGTGGGTTTGTGCCACTTTGGTTCTTCGAGCTTCTTATGTCTTTCAATAATTTATCAATAATGGGTTGCTAACCTGAATCTTTCTCCTTTTTATTGCCTCTTCTCTTTTTTCCTTATGCATGATCCTACCCATCCATTTTCGTGGTTTTCCTTTTGTAGAAATCCCTTCCTTATCTACTTCCTATCTCAACTCATCTTCTTGAGCAGAGTTGTGTTGGTATGGATCAGAGCTTGGGGGGTAAATACTTTTGGATGGAGGGTGTAGTGTTTCTTCTTCATTCTCATGTATATTACTATCAACTTCCGATGAGGAAAAAAATTCAGGGTTTTCTTCCAAGATCGATGTTTCTAAATATGTACCAACATTGAAAAGAGGGATTCCTACTATTTTTGAGGTAGGTACATTTTCATTATGAGAAAGCATTTCATACATATTATTTTTTGGACTAGACCCATTACCCTTTGGTCCAATCGAAGGAAAGCCTTTATTATAATTAGATGGAATTTGGAAGGACTAGATGAGGACAGTTTCCCTGAAGCTCAACTCAATCTAGAGGGTTGCAAAGCTACTATTGAGGGATGCACTTTCTTTGGTTGTGGTGCAATGACTACTTGCTTGTTATTGGGCCTCTTCTTCTCTACTTGTTGCCACTTCTCATCTTTCTCTTAAGACACTTTCTGAATGACTATATTCTTTGGATAGTTTTTGGTAAAATTTCCATATTCATGGCACTTTTTACACTTAAAAGGGAGTTTCTCATATTCCACTAGTTGTATATGTTTCCAGTTATCCAAAGTTATCTGAACTGCTTCAAAAAAACCTTTTTCTAGAGAAAATTCAATGCAAATATAGACACAGTTGAACATACCATCTCTTAGTTAAGCTTTGTCTATGTAGGTTCCAAGGGTATTTTCTATACTCCTCATGATATCATCATTCCAACGATGAAGGGGAAGATGTGACAACCCCACCCATACAAGATCGTTGAAGGTATGTCATTTTCTAGATTAAATTCAAGAGTCCATCTAAAAGAAAATGAAGGGAAGGAAGAAGAAGTAAAATTAAAGGTTTATAAATATAAAATATTCTTTTGATACCCATTTGAGATATGCACACGGGTTCCCCAACGCTCACAACGTTGAGGCATCCTTTGGCCCCTTTTGATCAAATTTGGATCGTTTTAGGGTCGATTCTAGTTGTACCCCGAATGAAGGTGATTTTTGAAAAGTGATATTCTTCATTTTCAAATTTGGATTGTTTTAGTTCTTGGGCCCTTTTTTCTCAACATTGGGTCATTCTAGGTACACCTTCGACTAGCCTTGAATGAAGGCAAGGCAAAAGAAGAAAAATTATCAATTTACAAATATAAAATAGTTTTTTGATACCCATTTGAGAGATGCACTTGGGTTCCCGAGCACTCGCAACGTTGAGACATTGTTTTGCCCCTTTTGATCAAATTTAGATCATTTTAGGCACAATTTTGGTCGACCTCGAATGGATATGATTTTTGAAAAGAGAAATTATTCATTTCCAAATATGAAATCATATTTGGATACCCATTTGAGAGTTGTACTTGTAGTTGCGATTGCAGTCGAAGACGTGTAGTTCTTGGGTCTCTTTTTCTCAAATTCAAGTCATTTTAGGGCCACTTTCGACTAGCTTCGAACAAAGGCAATGCAAAAGAAGTGAAATTATTGATTCACAAATATAAAATAACTTTCAGTTACACATTTGAGAGATGCACCTAGGTTCCCTAGTGCTCACAACGTTGAGGCATGCTTTGGCCCCTTTCGATCATTTTAGGGTCAATTCCAATCATCATCATCATCATCATCATCATTTTCATCATCATCATCATCATCATCATCATCTTTTCCATTTTCATCATCATCATCATATCGTCATCATCACATTCAACAATGTTATCCTCCTCCTCCTCATAATCGTCATCGTCATTGTCATCATTTTCTTTGTCATCGTATTTGTCGTCATCATTGTCATTGTCATCATTGTCATCATCATCATCATCATCATCATCATCGTCCTCGTCATCATCATCATTTTCATCATCATCATCATCATCATTGTCATCATTATTTTCATTTCCATTTTCATGATCATCATCATAATCAACATTGTCATCCTCCTCCTCATCGTCATCATCATCATTATCATTATAATCATAGTCCTCATCATCATTGTCATTGTCGTTGTCATCGCAATCATCATCGTCGTCATCATATTCATTGTCATCATCGTCATCATTTCCATTGTCATGATCATCATCATATCGTCATCATCATAATCAACGTTGTCATCCTCCTCCTCATCATCTTTATCGTCATGGTTGTTTTCATCATTGTCATTGTAATCCTCATCATTGTCATCATCATCGTCATCGCCATCGTCATCGTCATTGTCATCATCATCATCATCGTCATTGTCATTGTCGTTGTAGTCGTCATGATCATTGTCACTGTCGTCATTGTCATCATCATCATTTTCATACCCAACATCATTTCCATTGTCATGATTATCATCATATCGTAATCATAATAATGAACATTGTCATCCTCCTCCTCCTCCTCCTCATCATTATCGTCATCATCATAATTGCCATTATCATCATCATCATTGTCATTGTCATCATCATCTTCATTGCCATTGTCATGATCACATCGTATCATCATCATCATAATCAACATTATCATCCTCCTCCTCCTCATCATTGTCATCTTATCATTGTCATTGTAGTCATCGTCATCATTTCCATTGTCATCATCATCGTCATCATTGTCATCATTGTCATCATTTCCATTTTCTTGATCATCATAATAATCATCATTTTCATTCTCCTCCTCATTATCGTCATCGTCATTGCCATCATTGTCATTATCTTTGTATTCATCATCATCATTGTCATTGTTTTCATCATCATCATAATCATCATCGTCATCGTCATTGTCATCGTCATCGTCGTTGTCATCATCATCGTCATTTCCATTGTCATTAGATCCATTTCATTCAACTCTAGTTGGAGGTCTTCACTGGCCCTCACAAATGCACCTTGAGCTTAAAACTAGTCCAACATTTCATAAAGGGATGACATACTATTGTTATATCATAAATGTATTCAAGTGAAACAATTGTTTATAAATGATTATCGATATTACGGTCATACTTTTATTTGATTGTTGATATTCATTTCTACTATTTTTTTATTTGTTTAATTTAGAACTTGAACAAATAATATGATATAAAGAAACAAAAAGGTTAATAACTATGAGATACGTAAAAATTTAAATACAACAAAAATGAACAAAATGACGAAAGGATGAACTATTTTGAGTTTCACAAAGAAACCTCCTTGTTACTCTAATCACACATGATAATTATCACAAGAAAATAAAAAGAATAAGACGACCTAAAAGGCATAAATAACTAAGAAATCTTATGGGCACCTTCCCCTTAACTTAGTCTCACTAAGTTGTTGAGACATTGATTACATAATTACCATTTTTCAATCAATAATTTAGTCCCTTAAATGTTAAGGGATTCTCACTTTCATTGATGCAACAACTATTGAACATGACACTTTTTTACAATAAGGATGAAGAGGGGCAAGTAATTTGGGGTTTATTAGACAATAGGTTGAATAGTAGGATACCTTTGTTGAAAGGTTGTAGAATAGATTCATTAATTTAGGATTCCTTTTTCTCAACTTCATGTCATTCTAGGACCACCTTCGACCAACCCTGAACTAAGGCAAGGCAAAATAAGTGAAATTATTGATTTACAAATATTAATATTTTTTTGATACCCATTTGCAAGATGCATGTGGGTTCCCAAGCACTCGCAACATTGAGGCATTATTTGGTCACTTTTGATCAAATTCGAATCATTTTAGGGTCTATTCTCGTAACCCCCAAATAAAAGCGACTTTTGAAAAGTGAAATTCCTCATTTCCAAATATGAATTCATATTTGGATACCCATTTGAGAGTTGTACATGAGGTCCCAATTGCGGGCGAAGATGCGTATTTCTTGGGCCCCTTTTTATCAACTTTGGATCATTATAGGGCCACTTTCAACCAACCCAAACTCTCACAATGTTGAGGCATTCTTTGGCCCCTTTCAATCAAATTCATATCCTTTTAGAGTCGTATATGGTCAACCCCAAATAAAGGTGATTTTTGAAAAGATAAATTATTTATCTCCAAATATGAAATTATATTTGGATACCCATTTGAGGGTTGTACATGAGGTCTCAGTTCCGGGCGAAGACGTGTAGTTATTGGGCCCCTTTTTCTCAACTTTGGGTCATTCTAGGGAAAATTTCCACCATCTTTAAATGAAGGCAAGGAGGAAGAAGCGAAATTATTAGTTTAAAAATAGGAAATACTTATTTGATACCAATTTGAGAGATGCACGTGGGTTCCNAAATTATCAATTTACAAATATAAAATAGTTTTTTGATACCCATTTGAGAGATGCACTTGGGTTCCCGAGCACTCACAACGTTGAGACATTGTTTTGCCCCTTTTGATCAAATTTAGATCATTTTAGGCACAATTTTGGTCGACCTCGAATGAATATGATTTTTGAAAAGAGAAATTATTCATTTCCAAATATGAAATCATATTTGGATACCCATTTGAGAGTTGTACTTGTAGTTGCGATTGCAGTCGAAGACGTGTAGTTCTTGGGCCTCTTTTTCTCAAATTCAAGTCATTTTAGGGCCACTTTCGACTAGCTCTGAACAAAGGCAACACAAAAGAAGTGAAATTATTGATTTACAAATATAAAATAACTTTCAGTTACACATTTGAGAGATGCACCTAGGTTCCGTAGCGCTCACAACGTTGAGGCATGCTTTGGCCCCTTTCGATCATTTTAGGGTCAATTCTAGTCATCATCATCATCATCATCATCATCATCGTCATTTTCATCATCATCATCATCATCTTTTCCATTTTCATCATCATCATCATATCGTCATCATCACATTCAACAATGTCATCCTCCTCCTCCTCATAATCGTCATCGTCATTGTCATCATTTTCTTTGTCATCGTATTTTTCGTCATCATTGTCATTGTCATCATTGTCGTCATCATCATCATCATCGTCCTCGTCATCATCATCATTTTCATCATCATCATCATCATCATTGTCATCATTATTTTCATTTCCATTTTCATGATCATCATCATAATCAACATTGTCATCCTCCTCCTCATCGTCATCATCATCATTATCATTATAATCATAGTCCTCATCATCATTGTCATTGTCGTTGTCATCGCAATCATCATCGTCGTCATCATATTCATTGTCATCATCGTCATCATTTCCATTGTCATGATCATCATCATATCGTCATCATCATAATCAACGTTGTCATCCTCCTCCTCATCATCTTTATCGTCATGGTTGTTTTCATCATTGTCATTGTAATCCTCATCATTGTCATCATCATCGTCATCGCCATCGTCATCGTCATTGTCATCATCATCATCATCGTCATTGTCATTGTCGTTGTAGTCGTCATGATCATTGTCACTGTCGTCATTGTCATCATCATCATTTTCATACCCAACATCATTTCCATTGTCATGATTATCATCATATCGTAATCATAATAATGAACATTGTCATCCTCCTCCTCCTCCTCCTCATCATTATCGTCATCATCATAATTGCCATTATCATCATCATCATTGTCATTGTCATCATCATCTTCATTGCCATTGTCATGATCACATCGTATCATCATCATCATAATCAACATTATCATCCTCCTCCTCCTCATCATTGTCATCTTATCATTGTCATTGTAGTCATCGTCATCATTTCCATTGTCATCATCATCGTCATCATTGTCATCATTGTCATCATTTCCATTTTCTTGATCATCATAATAATCATCATTTTCATTCTCCTCCTCATTATCGTCATCGTCATTGCCATCATTGTCATTATCTTTGTATTCATCATCATCATTGTCATTGTTTTCATCATCATCATAATCATCATCGTCATCGTCATTGTCATCGTCATCGTCGTTGTCATCATCATCGTCATTTCCATTGTCATTAGATCCATTTCATTCAACTCTAGTTGGAGGTCTTCACTGGCCCTCACAAATGCACCTTGAGCTTAAAACTAGTCCAACATTTCATAAAGGGATGACATACTATTGTTATATCATAAATGTATTCAAGTGAAACAATTGTTTATAAATGATTATCGATATTACGGTCATACTTTTATTTGATTGTTGATATTCATTTCTACTATTTTTTTATTTGTTTAATTTAGAACTTGAACAAATAATATGATATAAAGAAACAAAAAGGTTAATAACTATGAGATACGTAAAAATTTAAATACAACAAAAATGAACAAAATGACGAAAGGATGAACTATTTTGAGTTTCACAAAGAAACCTCCTTGTTACTCTAATCACACATGATAATTATCACAAGAAAATAAAAAGAATAAGACGACCTAAAAGGCATAAATAACTAAGAAATCTTATGGGCACCTTCCCCTTAACTTAGTCTCACTAAGTTGTTGAGACATTGATTACATAATTACCATTTTTCAATCAATAATTTAGTCCCTTAAATGTTAAGGGATTCTCACTTTCATTGATGCAACAACTATTGAACATGACACTTTTTTACAATAAGGATGAAGAGGGGCAAGTAATTTGGGGTTTATTAGACAATAGGTTGAATAGTAGGATACCTTTGTTGAAAGGTTGTAGAATAGATTCATTAATTTAGGATTCCTTTTTCTCAACTTCATGTCATTCTAGGACCACCTTCGACCAACCCTGAACTAAGGCAAGGCAAAATAAGTGAAATTATTGATTTACAAATATTAATATTTTTTTGATACCCATTTGCAAGATGCATGTGGGTTCCCAAGCACTCGCAACATTGAGGCATTATTTGGTCACTTTTGATCAAATTCGAATCATTTTAGGGTCTATTCTCGTAACCCCCAAATAAAAGCGACTTTTGAAAAGTGAAATTCCTCATTTCCAAATATGAATTCATATTTGGATACCCATTTGAGAGTTGTACATGAGGTCCCAATTGCGGGCGAAGATGCGTATTTCTTGGGCCCCTTTTTATCAACTTTGGATCATTATAGGGCCACTTTCAACCAACCCAAACTCTCACAATGTTGAGGCATTCTTTGGCCCCTTTCAATCAAATTCATATCCTTTTAGAGTCGTATATGGTCAACCCCAAATAAAGGTGATTTTTGAAAAGATAAATTATTTATCTCCAAATATGAAATTATATTTGGATACCCATTTGAGGGTTGTACATGAGGTCTCAGTTCCGGGCGAAGACGTGTAGTTATTGGGCCCCTTTTTCTCAACTTTGGGTCATTCTAGGGAAAATTTCCACCATCTTTAAATGAAGGCAAGGAGGAAGAAGCGAAATTATTAGTTTAAAAATAGGAAATACTTATTTGATACCAATTTGAGAGATGCACGTGGGTTCCCGAGCGCTTGCAACATTGAGGCATTCTTTGACCTGTTTTGATCAAATTCAAATCATTTTAGGGTCGATTCTGGTCAATCCCGAATGAAGTTGAGTTTTGAAAAGATAAATTCTTTATTTCCAAATATGAAATCATATTTATATACCCATTTGAGAGTGTTACACGAGACCCTAATTGCAGGAGAACAAGTTTAGTTCATGGGTCCCTTTTTCTCAACTTCGTGTCAATCTAGGGCCACTTTTGACCATCAACAATTGATGGCAAGGAAAAAAAAGTAAAATTAAATATTTACAAATATAAAATAATTTTTTGATACCCATTTGAGATATGCACATGGATTCCCAAGCGCTCGCAACATTGAGGCATCCTTTGGCCCCTTTCGATCAAATTTATATAGTTTTAGCTTCGATTCTGGTTGTACCCCGACTGAAGGTGAATTTTGAAAAGTGAGATTCTTTATTTTCAAATTTGGATCATTTTAGTTCTTGGGCCCTTTTTTCTCAACTTCGGGTCATTCTAGGGACACTTTCAACCAACCCCAAACAAAGGCAAGGTGGAAGAAGTGAAATGATCACTTTACAGATATAAAATAATTTTTTATTATCCATTTGAGAGCTTCACATAGCTTCCTAAGTGCTCACAACGTTGAGGCATTATTTGGCCCCCTGATCAAATTTGAATAATTTTAGGGTTTATTCTAGTCATCCCCGAATGAAGGTGATTTTTGAAAATTGAAAATTTTCATTTCAAAATATGAAATCATATTTGGATACCCATTTGAGAGTTGTACACGTGGTCCCGATTTTGGGAAAATATGTGTAATTATTTGACCTCTTTTTCTAAACTTAGAGTCATTCTAGGGCCACCTTCGACCAACCCCAAATGAAGACAAGGCGAAAGAAGTGAAAGTATTGGTTTACAAATATAAAATAATTTTTTGATACCCATTTGAAAGATGCACGACGGTTCTCGAGCACTCACAATGTTGAGGCATTGATCGACCCCTTTTGATCAAATTCGGATCCTTTTGGAGTCGATTATGGTCAACCCCAAATAAAGGTGATTTTTGAAAAAAAATAATTCATTTCCAAATATGAAATCGTATTTGGATACCCATTTGAGAGTTGTACACATGGTCCCAATTGCGGGCAAAAATGTGTTGTTATTGGGTCCCCTTTTCTAAACTTAGGGTCATTCTAGGGCCACCTTCAATGAACCCCAAATGGAGGCAAGGAAGAAGAAGTGATATTATTGGATTATAAATTTAAAACAACTTTTTGATACCCATTTGAAAGATGCATGGGGTTTCCCAAGCGCTTGCAATGTTGAGGCATTCTTCGACCCCTTTCGATCAAATTCAGATCATTTGGAGTCGATTCTGATCAACCCCGAATACATGTGATTTTTGAAAAGTGAAATTCTTCATTTCGAAAAATGAAATTGTATTTGGATACCCATTTCAGAGTTGTACATGAGGTCTCGATTGTAGGCGAAGACGTGTAGTTCTTGGGCCCCTTTTTCTCAAATTCGGGTAATTCTTGTTGGATTACTGAGAGGGGGGGTGAATCAGTAATAGAGCAATTTAACCATATAATCCAAGTGTTATATCAATGAAGCATTATTATCCAATAACTGCAGAGTAAATAAGCA
>JZKD02S1846427.1:48378-62452 GCA_000966675.3 Picea glauca | reverse complement strand
TCATCATCATCATCATCGTCCTCGTCATCATCATCATTTTCATCATCATCATCATCATCATTGTCATCATTATTTTCATTTCCATTTTCATGATCATCATCATAATCAACATTGTCATCCTCCTCCTCATCGTCATCATCATCATTATCATTATAATCATAGTCCTCATCATCATTGTCATTGTCGTTGTCATCGCAATCATCATCGTCGTCATCATATTCATTGTCATCATCGTCATCATTTCCATTGTCATGATCATCATCATATCGTCATCATCATAATCAACGTTGTCATCCTCCTCCTCATCATCTTTATCGTCATGGTTGTTTTCATCATTGTCATTGTAATCCTCATCATTGTCATCATCATCGTCATCGCCATCGTCATCGTCATTGTCATCATCATCATCATCGTCATTGTCATTGTCGTTGTAGTCGTCATGATCATTGTCACTGTCGTCATTGTCATCATCATCATTTTCATACCCAACATCATTTCCATTGTCATGATTATCATCATATCGTAATCATAATAATGAACATTGTCATCCTCCTCCTCCTCCTCCTCATCATTATCGTCATCATCATAATTGCCATTATCATCATCATCATTGTCATTGTCATCATCATCTTCATTGCCATTGTCATGATCACATCGTATCATCATCATCATAATCAACATTATCATCCTCCTCCTCCTCATCATTGTCATCTTATCATTGTCATTGTAGTCATCGTCATCATTTCCATTGTCATCATCATCGTCATCATTGTCATCATTGTCATCATTTCCATTTTCTTGATCATCATAATAATCATCATTTTCATTCTCCTCCTCATTATCGTCATCGTCATTGCCATCATTGTCATTATCTTTGTATTCATCATCATCATTGTCATTGTTTTCATCATCATCATAATCATCATCGTCATCGTCATTGTCATCGTCATCGTCGTTGTCATCATCATCGTCATTTCCATTGTCATTAGATCCATTTCATTCAACTCTAGTTGGAGGTCTTCACTGGCCCTCACAAATGCACCTTGAGCTTAAAACTAGTCCAACATTTCATAAAGGGATGACATACTATTGTTATATCATAAATGTATTCAAGTGAAACAATTGTTTATAAATGATTATCGATATTACGGTCATACTTTTATTTGATTGTTGATATTCATTTCTACTATTTTTTTATTTGTTTAATTTAGAACTTGAACAAATAATATGATATAAAGAAACAAAAAGGTTAATAACTATGAGATACGTAAAAATTTAAATACAACAAAAATGAACAAAATGACGAAAGGATGAACTATTTTGAGTTTCACAAAGAAACCTCCTTGTTACTCTAATCACACATGATAATTATCACAAGAAAATAAAAAGAATAAGACGACCTAAAAGGCATAAATAACTAAGAAATCTTATGGGCACCTTCCCCTTAACTTAGTCTCACTAAGTTGTTGAGACATTGATTACATAATTACCATTTTTCAATCAATAATTTAGTCCCTTAAATGTTAAGGGATTCTCACTTTCATTGATGCAACAACTATTGAACATGACACTTTTTTACAATAAGGATGAAGAGGGGCAAGTAATTTGGGGTTTATTAGACAATAGGTTGAATAGTAGGATACCTTTGTTGAAAGGTTGTAGAATAGATTCATTAATTTAGGATTCCTTTTTCTCAACTTCATGTCATTCTAGGACCACCTTCGACCAACCCTGAACTAAGGCAAGGCAAAATAAGTGAAATTATTGATTTACAAATATTAATATTTTTTTGATACCCATTTGCAAGATGCATGTGGGTTCCCAAGCACTCGCAACATTGAGGCATTATTTGGTCACTTTTGATCAAATTCGAATCATTTTAGGGTCTATTCTCGTAACCCCCAAATAAAAGCGACTTTTGAAAAGTGAAATTCCTCATTTCCAAATATGAATTCATATTTGGATACCCATTTGAGAGTTGTACATGAGGTCCCAATTGCGGGCGAAGATGCGTATTTCTTGGGCCCCTTTTTATCAACTTTGGATCATTATAGGGCCACTTTCAACCAACCCAAACTCTCACAATGTTGAGGCATTCTTTGGCCCCTTTCAATCAAATTCATATCCTTTTAGAGTCGTATATGGTCAACCCCAAATAAAGGTGATTTTTGAAAAGATAAATTATTTATCTCCAAATATGAAATTATATTTGGATACCCATTTGAGGGTTGTACATGAGGTCTCAGTTCCGGGCGAAGACGTGTAGTTATTGGGCCCCTTTTTCTCAACTTTGGGTCATTCTAGGGAAAATTTCCACCATCTTTAAATGAAGGCAAGGAGGAAGAAGCGAAATTATTAGTTTAAAAATAGGAAATACTTATTTGATACCAATTTGAGAGATGCACGTGGGTTCCTGAGTGCTTGCAACATTGAGGCATTCTTTGACCTGTTTTGATCAAATTCAAATCATTTTAGGGTCGATTCTGGTCAATCCTGAATGAAGTTGACTTTTGAAAAGATAAATTCTTTATTTCCAAACATGAAATCATATTTATATACCCATTTGAGAGTGTTATAAGAGACCCTAATTGCAGGAGAACAAGTTTAGTTCATGGGTCCCTTTTTCTCAACTTCATGTCAATCTAGGGCCACTTTCGACCATCAACAAATGATGGCAAGGAAAAAAAAGTAAAATTAAATATTTACAAATATAAAATAATTTTTTGATACCCATTTGAGATATGCACATGGGTTCCCAAGCGCTCGCAACATTGAGGCATACTTTGGCCCCTTTCGATCAAATTTATATAGTTTTAGCTTCGATTCTGGTTGTACCCTGACTGAAGGTGAATTTTGAAAAGTGAGATTCTTTATTTTCAAATTTGGATCATTTTAGTTCTTGGGCCCTTTTTTCTCAACTTCGGGTCATTCTAGTGACACTTTCGACCAACCCCAAACAAAGGCAAGGTGGAAGAAGTGAAATGATCACTTTACAAATATAAAGTAATTTTTTATCATCCATTTGAGAGATTCACATAGCTTCCTGAGTGCTCACAACGTTGAGGCATTATTTGGCCCCCTTTGATCAAATTTGAATAATTTTAGGGTTTATTCTAGTCATCCCTGAATGAAGGTGATTTTTGAAAATTGAAAATTTTCATTTCAAAATNATCGTGAGTTCATGCGGTCTTACCCTTTGACCACTCCAAGTTGCGAGTCAGCGAAATGCTACCCAACTGCCACGTGTCCTATGCCGATGGACGGTTTCAAATACTTTGGGACTTTCAGGACTTTGATGAGTCCTCTCTCCCCTGCATGCACTAGGTTAAACCTCGTGTGCCTTTTCTGGATCCGACGGCTATCGGTCCCCTGCACTTGATCTGATGATTCAGATCTATTCTCCTGCGCACTCTTCTCTGGCTGTCTGGACGTAGACTCCAACGATCCAGATTTTCCCCTACGAATCAGCGATTCGCCCTTCAGGAATTTGGGGAAATCCTCACCTCTATTTCCCCAAATTGAACCAATGGTTTAGATCCAATTTCGATCACGGTCTATGTGTCACTCTTGATATTTCATACGCTCTGAAACCTCCAAAGGCTTTCTCGATCTCTACACTCCTTGTAGGGTTCTTGCACACAATGGTGCGATCCTTCCTGAGCTTGTCTAGGACTTAAGGAGTTCTGGGTTGGGTTTGCCTTGCAGAGAGCTTGTGCCGATCTGCACTACCTCTCTTGAGCTTAACAACCTTTGTCCTCTAAGGGACTCTAAACAATTAGGAGGGTTGGCATGCATACATGAAACTGTGTCTGGGGTCGATGGACACACAGTTCATGACTCTGGCTTATGCCTCCACAGGACACAAGCATTTACGAGTATAAAATCATCTCCTAACCATATAATTTCTTATTGGCCTAGCTATACAATCAAGCAGAAATAAGGGAGATATAATATATCCATTAAGAAATATGCACAATTCCTGAAACATACACAGTATAACCAATTCATACACAGTTACGGCTAAATTACATAAGGTAGGAAATATCTTATCTATTACAGGTTGCCGCCAACCAATTGACAGTGGGTGTTTGTCCTTGCACCCAACCATAGTCATAGAGGCATTCATTCTTAGTACTCTGGCCACCCCCATGCCAAGCCATGATATCACCAGGGAATTCTCACACTTCTCGAGGGTTCTTCCTCCGTTTTCGCTTCTGTTCAGGTCCTGTTCTCTATAACTCAGGGCTTTCTCTCTTGGTTATGGCCTTGAAGAGTTTTCTTAGATGCTCCTCGACATCAATATCGCAACCTTCAGTTCGTGACTCGCTGAAGAGCTCCGTGCATCTCCCTTGCGAGCTTACTCTCTTTTGTCTGGTGTCTCCTCTCTCGTGTGTATCCCTCTTACCCTGGAAGGTTTTTCCGACCTATCCTATTCCTTCTATCAGAAGGAAGCTCAGGTCTACAGGTCACTGCAGTACTTCAGGCTGACAGCCCATGTTTCCATTTATGGGGTTGGTTGATTTTTCAACCACCAGTTCTTTCTTCATTAATTGATTTCTTTCCTTGGGATTCGAAGGAGGTTTGTCATCCTTATCAAGGGAGATTTGGGGTTATTTGATATATGAACCCTCTTGTATAGTTTTCACATTCTTCCTCTAGTGATATCATGGCTAGTACTTTCAAGGCTTCACCCCCACAGTCAATTATTTGGAAACTCATTCAATAATACATTTACATTGTCCTCATGCCTTAGCATGGTAATTCCTATTTTATGATTAATTACAAATTGGGGGAAACAGGGTGTTACAATTCCCTCCCCCTTAAAGGAACACCGTCCTCGATGTTCTTTCTCAAAAATACCTGTCATGCCTTTCTCATTCAGCCACTTCGGAAGTCTTGAACTTTGTCCTCGGTCAGGTCCTCTTTCAGAATCTTAGTCTTCGTCGTCTTCCTTCAATAATTCTTGGACAAAAAGCACATTAATCACAATTTTGTGCGAAAATATCTTATTGTTGTTCAAAATTCAAAAGGAAATTTTCATAATCTTAGCACAATTCTTATCTGTGCAGTTTGTGGATTTGTATCCACATGGTAGTTTTGTTATCCATGCTCATGGATTTCCTTGACGTACCCATTGGGTGCATGATTCCAATTCAATAGTTCACAAGAGCTATCATGATTTCATCTTACTTTCCAAGGTTTTTCTGCACGGGAAACTACCCACTATGTGCATGATCCCAATAGTTTACAAGAATTATTAAGGTATCCTCTTCCTTGCGGTCACTCACCCTCCAGGCCCAGGCTCATGCATCCCCTTCATTGTTATACAGTCCCTCAGGTGATCCATCTTGCCTTGCCAAGGTTTTCTCGCACAAGAAAATTTTAGAGACTCTATCGAGTCTTACAGTTGAGGCATCCCCAGACTTGCTCTGCCGAGGCGTACCTCTGGCTTGTGTTACCTCAACACAATATTTTTTAAGTGATTGTGGCTTATCACAGGGTTTTCATGGCTCAGCAGTAGCCTTTTTTCATCATCTTCATCTTTGACAACCTTCATCTGTTCTTTCTGGACATATCTTTTCTCCTCACCCGTTTCACATGTATACAACATTCATGAGACATCATTATAAATTCCAACTTTCAGAATTTTTATTCCAAATCTGTCACCCACAAATTTTTCCAATCTCTTGTTTTATTTTCAGATATGTTCCATACGAAACCAGATTCACAAGCATGGGACTTTCTTTCCCATAACATTTTAGCTCAGCAGGAAATTAGTCTTCCTTATGGGCTTACAACATTGCCATATCCAAGACTCTTTCTTCTTGCAATCATTCCTCAGCTAATCAAATTGTTAGTTCTCATGCACATACATTTTTATTGCACCTTTTCAACTTCATCACAATAATTTTAGAATTGTGCATACTAACAATCAAATTCACTTTCTCAAAAGGAAATACCATTCCTCGCAGTTTGGCTCAACAGGAAATCGGTCTTTCCTATGGGCTTACCTCACTGCCATATCCATGACCCTTTGCTTCTTGCAATTCATTCTTTCCACAACCAAACAAACTGTTAGTCTCATCTCAACATACCAAAATTTTCAAAACGTAATTCAACATTTCAAAAGGGTTTTAACAATTGTGCCAATATCCATGGCCACATTCATATCCAATGCATTCTTGCATTGTTTTTCAAGTTTGTCACACTTTATGACCGGTTCTTGGCCATGTGGTGTTGGAATTTAACCAACCTTTTCCTCATATGGTTCATTCATTTTCTTTCATTCTTATAGTAGGACCATACTGCATGCTATAGGCCGATCACGATCTCAAATCAATACACATGAACTCAAAATTTTCACATGAATGCCTTTACGCATTCCTTGATTGTCAATGCATTCATGACATATCAATTCATGAATTATTCCAAGGGTTACAAACAATGTTTACTACCAGAGGTTCATACCTCCATCATTCCGGTTCTTCGTCCTAAGTCATACCTTACTTGGGTATCCAAGGCATACAACTGCCTTTCAAATTTCATGCATAACACTAAGACAATAAAATTATTTCAGAAGGGGTTCTTACCAAATCCCTTCATACCTTGTGCCACATAGGCACGGATATCTTTATATCGGTTCTTGGCTGCTAGCACTCTCTTTCTGATATCTACCTCATCAACAGTGATTTAGTAGGATTTTCATAGTCCTGTCAACAATCTTTCGACCACAACCTTCCCATGGTCACCCTCTGCTTGAGGTTGTTCATTATTGGCAATTGTCTTTCTCAACAATTCCAATCTTATTTATTTCTACACATAACATACACCATAGGCACATTAGTCATCATGTAAATTAAAATGAAAGTACCATAGCATTTAAATTAATAAAATATTTTCAGACATATCCTAGCATATCCGTATGTACTTCATCACACTAACCTTAATGTTTTCATGAGTGCAACACACAATTCTCAATCGTTTTCACAGTATTACAACCATCATCACTATGGTGTCAAAACATTTTTGTTCATCAATGTACTAGCTTTCTCATCCCATAGAAAACATAATGCACAGTAAGGAAATAATTGAGGACTCTCCCCTTCTTCAAATTCTTTCTACATCACCTGGGGACTTTTCAGCCCAACCGAGTTATCTCAAAGGTCTCACTGTCTCTTCTCTACTTTTGCAATTATACTCCCTGTAAGGATCTTCCTGCTTTTTTCCTTGAGCCGCCTTGGTTAGGTCTCACCCTAACCCTTTTTGGGATACCACAACATGCTTTAATAGAAACTCTTTGCTCATAATGAATCATGAACATGTGCATCCTACACACTTCCATTCGGTTATCAGAATGGTCAATATTCATTTGTTAGTCTTCTATTAATTACATGATTCTTTCAAAATGTAATCTAGGATTCTTATATATGGACAAGCCTTGCAAACCATTGTCCAACCTTCAACAATTATTAGGGTTGTGACTCTGTTCTTCTGACAAAGTCCTTACACAGTTCCTCCACCGGGAACTCCTTCGGCATGCAACTCCCTTGTTGCATATCCATCACTATCTGTAATGGCCTCAAGCTCGAATTAACTTTAGCTTGTTCATAAGCATTTTTTAAGGGACATAGACATATCTTTCTGGTATGTATTCCAGATTATGCATCAACACATGTTCTAGGTTTTTGCTAACTTACATCCACAATGTACTTAGCTATACTCATAATCATAAGCCTGTGTGCAGTTTCCATAGGTATATTTTACAACCCACATGCATATTTACTGTTAAGATCAGTCAATTCAGATTCATTCACAATCCTTCTCATGTGATGCTCAAAGGTGTAATCATTTGTCTCTTATTATGACAAGAGAGAATCTTTGCTCATTTACCCCTTTCATCTAATTATATTGGTACTTCCTGAGGAAATGGAATACATTCCCCTCAAGCTATTATTTGGAACATAACTTTCATGACTCCCCAGAATGGAGTCATCTATGCCTCCATAGTATTCATTTAATCTGGACAAGAGCAATACTTGCTTCACGTTTCACTCATCAGGGCAATCATATTGGGCCTCTAGTATACTTATAATCTTACATCATACATGTGCATTACTTGCACATTTAATATCATTCATACCTTACCGGTATTAATATCAGGCTTCCTATTAAGAAGCTTCACAATGCATTAAACTCATGCACTCAAGTACAATTGAACACAGTTAAGTATTCATCATACTAGTTCACGCCTTCTCCTCACGTGACCACCGGTGGTGACCATGATCTGAACTAAAAGGCACTTTTCATTTCGCGATTTTGGGATTCCTGTTGCAAGGGACTTTGGTTCCTTGATCCCCAAAATTTAAAAACTCAAAATACCAAGGCTAAGGTTTTCTCGGCTCTTTTATTCACATGACCCTTCGCTCAGAACCTGGGGTCAACTCCTAGACACACATCAGGATCCCGTGTTTCGACGAATCCGTGGAAAATGCTCCACCATTTCCCAAACTTCTGATCCATGAGGGTCCGACAACCTAGATCCCATGGTCCATATCTCTCTTCCAATCAACGGTCCTGATCAAATCCCAACTTTCCACCTTTTGAGATTCTGGCGGAGTCTTCACCTCCTAACTCCCGATTTCGAATCCCCAAAATGTGTATGCGTCAGATCAACGATCCATCGCCTGTCTCGATCCAATGGATTAGGTTGGATGTCGAGATTTCATGACATGCGAGTTCTCAAAAATCTACCCGTTGACTTCTAAACCTCCGACTCCCAAAGATCCGATTACACCGGATCTACGGTTCAGGTCATCCGCTAACCAATGACCTTAATTGAATCGATGATTTACCTTGCGTGACTTTGGGAAAGTCTTCGCTTCTATTTTCCCAATAGATGAAACCTCGAAGCTTTAGATCAACGACTCTCGTTGATTCCAATCTAATGGATACTATTCCTCCTGAGTTTGTGAGTGATGAGAGGTTATCATCCTTATCTTCTTTGCTGATCTACTAGATCTAACAGTTCACGGAATTTCGATATTCCTCCCTTTGAGAATTCCACCGTCCATTCAGATTTTCAATGACTTCCAGCCATGAACTTGGCATCAACTCTTCTGGAATCAACCTCTGTGTTCAACCTCCAGAGCTTTCAAACTTTAACAAATGCTTGTTTCTATATGCACTCCTAGTGCTCTATATGCACACTCGGCATACGAAATTTCCCCGCTATCTTTTCTGAGCTTTTAAGTTACTTACAGGGCTAATCTCATAGTCATAAATCATACGGATGTTACCCTCTCTTTATGGGAACAACCAATAAGGGTCACTCTTGGGAATTAGAAACAGTCCCAAAGGACTCCTCTTAATCTTGTTTAAACAGATTATCCTTGTTGTCGATTCCAACCATTATAGGTCAGATAATCTGACCCTACATATTTTCATCAGTCCTCTCAATCATGAGGAGTTATATGCTCAGGGTTTAGTCTTTTAATAATACAATAATTATAACTTTCTAAGGATCCTACCAGTCCTTACCAGATTTCCTAAATCATGAAGGAGTTCTTCATGAGGATCTTAATTCTTACCTAACCAGCCATATCAATTGCAAGAGACTCTACCTACTTTAGTAGGTAGCCATCGTCACACTATAATAGAACAACTCAGTTCATGTCCCTTTTCTGGCTCGTACAACTTCATAGCACAATTTATTCCACCTTTGTTGTTCATACTCAGGTCTTATCACTAATATTGATTAGTGCATCCCTACTCCTATAAGAGTAGTTATCATTTTGACAAAGGAACAATATAATTCCTTTGCTGGAATTCCGTAGAAATTCCCAAATTACAGTTTCATTCTGCAGTCCTTCTCCTTAAAGAGAAAATGTAGAATACAATATCTCCTTATGCGACTCGTACATGAGCCCAAGCAGGCCATGTGTTGTAACCATGCTCTGATACCAATTTGTCACATACCCACTACGACAAAAATAATTTTTTCGCTCTTCCTCAAGGGATAGAATCCCTGAATTCCTACGGGGGCCTAGCGTAGGCTAGCTCTTCCCTTATCCACCTCCATGTGATCATTGGTTATGACCACAGGCCAAGTCAAGAGGTGCCTTTCACATTTCGTGACTCAGCGATGCAAGAGAGTCAAGTCTTTCGACTCTTCAAACCCTGAAACCCGAAATCTTAGCTTCGATGAGATCGACGACTGCGAATCTCCCCTTGATCCGATGGTCCTGGCCGTATCGGGATTTCGGTAACTGGGAGTTCAAAATGTAGCGACCCAAACCACTAGTCACTCCATTCCCTAAACTCCGATACGTGAGTTCTTGTACGAGATCCGGCGATCCTCAATGATTTGGATCCAACGATCCAGATATTTTTGGAGTTTCATGAACCGGGAGTTCATGATGCAACGACTCCAAATCTCTTGTCACTCCAATCCCCGAATTCCGATATGGGATTTCATGTCTGAGATCAATGACCATCATTGATTTGGATCTGACGGTCACTATCCCTCCTGAGCTTAAGCGTGTTGAAAGACACTCAGTCTTAATTGCGCGTCGAGGTTTCGTATACCGGGATTTCATGACTTGCGAAGACGAGGGGTCTTGCCCTCTGGTTTCCCGGGTGCAAAAACGTTGAAAGTTATTCACACTAAACCGATGGTCCAGATCACTCATGGATCAACGACCATGATCATGTCATGATTTCGTGAATCGTGAGCTCGTGCGGTCTTACCCTTTGACCACTCCAAGTTGCGAGTCAGCGAAATGCTACCCAACTGCCACATGTCCTATGCCGATGGACGGTTCTGAATACTTCAGGACTTTCAGGACTTTGACGAGTCCTCTCTCCTCTGCATGCACCAGGTTAAACCTCGTGTGCCTTTTTTGGATCCGACGGCTATCGGTCCCCTGCGCTCAATCTGATGGTTCAGATCTATTCTCCTACACACTCTTCTCCGACTGTCTGGATGTAGACTCCAACGGTCCAAATTTCCCCCTGCGAATCGATGATTCATCCTTCAGGACTTTGGGGAAATACTCACCTCTATTTCCCCGAATTGAACCAATGGTTTAGATCCAATTTCAATCATGGTCTATTTGTCACTCTTGAGATTTCATACGCTCTGAAACCTCCAAAGGGTTTCTCGACCTCTGAACTCCTTGCAGGGTTCTTGCACACAACAGTGCGATCCTTCCCGAGCTTGTCTAGGAATTAAGGAGTTATGGGTTTGGTTTGCCTCACAAAGAGCCTATGCCAATCTGCACTACCTCCTCCTGAGCTTAAGAAACTTCATCCTCCAAGGGACTCTAAACAATTTGGAGGGTTGGCATGCATACATGAAACTGTGTCCGGGGTCGAAGAACACACAGTTCGTGACTCTGGCTTATACCTCCACAGGACACAAGCATTTACGAGTATAAAATCATCTCCTAACCATATAATTTCTTACTGGCCTAGTTATACAATCAAGCAAAAATAGGGGAGATACAGTATATCCATTAAGAAATATGCACAATTCCTGAAACATACACAGTATAACCAATTCATACACAGTTATGGCTAAATTACACAGGGTAGGAAATCCCTTATCTATTACAGATTTCCGCCAAACAACCGACCATGGGTGTTCATCCTTCCACTTGACCATAGGCATAGAGGCATTCATTCTTAGCACTCTGGCCACCGTCGTGCCAAGCCATGATATCACCAAGGAATTCTCACACTTCTCGAGGGTTCTTCCTTCGTTTTTGCTTTTGTTCGGGTCCTGTTCTCTGTTACTCAGGGATTTCTCTCTTGGTTATGGCCTCAGTGAGGTTTCTCAGATGCTCCTCGACATCAAGATCATGACCTTCAGTTCATGACTCACTGGAGAGCTCTGCGCATCTCCCTTGCGAGCTTACACTCTTTTGTCTGGTGTCTCCTCTCCCATGTGTATCCCTCTTACCCTAGAAGGTTTTGCTGACCTATCCTATTCCTTCTGTCAGAAGGAAGCTCAGGTCTGTAGGTCACTACGGTACTTCAGGCTGACAACCCATGTTTCCATTTATGGGGTTGGTTGATTGTTCAACCACCAGTTCTTTCTTCATTAATTGATTTCTTTCCTTGGGATTCGAAGGAGGTTTTTCATCCTTATCAAGGGATATTTGGGGTTATTTGATATATGAACCCTCTTGTATAGTTTTCACATTCTTACTCTAGTGATATCATGGCCAGTACTTTCAAGGCTTCACCCCCACAGTCAATTATTTGGCAACTTAGTCAATAATACATTTACATTGTCTTGATGCCTTAGCATGGTAATTCCTATTTTATGATTAATTACAAATTGGGGGAAACATGGTGTTACAGTAGATGAGGTAGTTAACTCAATCAGAGCAACACGAGAAGAAATTCCAGACAAGCCTATTGTAAAAAATATGTAAAGGTCATTACTATGAGGTATAATGCCAAGATTTCCACAATTGAAGATAGACCATAACTTGACCAACTCATAATAGATCAACTCCATGGAATTCTTACAACATATGAGATGAGAACAGGGAACAAAAAAGCCATAAAAAGAAGAAACATACTTTAAGGAATCTAATGCAAAGAAGAAACATGGACATATGTCGAATGAAGATCAGTCAGACATATCATATGTAGAAGAGGCCAAATTTATAGAAACTCCAGAAAGAATTTGGAAAATATAAAGGAAAGTTACCCTTCAAATGTTTCAACCGTGGAAAAGTTGAAAACTTTGCTAACAAATGTCCTTATCCCAAGCAGGAGGATAATAATGATGAAGAAGCCCACAACCGAAAAGACAAATACAAGAATAAATTTTATAACAAAAATAAAAACTTCTACTCCAAAGAAGACATCAGCTCTTCAGACATGAGTGAAGATGAAGATTCATAACTTCTATTTATGGGAATGAACACTCAAAATAATAATATAGATAATGAAGAAAACTCTGAAAGTAAACGTGAAGTAGATCTAAAAGCATAACTGATTAGTTCTCTAGAGGAACTAAGAAATTATAAAAAGAAGAAAAAGCTACTTAGGGCACAACTTCAAGAATTTGAAGAATCACATCAATCAAGAGAAACAGATGCATCAAGAACCATGAAAGAATTAGAGCAACTCATCAGTGATTTGAAGCCCCAACTCATGGAAGATAACAGAATTGAAGAAGTCATTTTAAAACAACTCAATGATAGAGAACAAGTATCTGAGAAGATAGAAGCTGAGATTGAGTTTCTAAAAGGTGAATTTGAAAAAGAAAAGAAGGGATCAAAATTTGAAAATAGTTCAAAAATCTTGAATGAAATTCTCAATAGTCAGAGGTCACCAAACAACAAGATTGGTTTGGGATACACCCAAGACTCAACCTCTATATCACAAGGATAATTCAAAAGGTCAATCAGTTACATAGATACTCTAAAAGGATCCTTAAGAAGATAAGATAATAAGGCAAAGATGATACCATTGAAAACTGTTCCACATAAACATAAATCAACACTCCCAACTAAAGTAAAAAATGAAAAGAAGAATACAATCGCTAGAAGGAATCCCCCTAATAAATATCTATTTATTGGATATTGTTACCCTTGCAATAATTTTGGACATAAGGCAGTACACTAAAAAATCTTATGGACAATACAATCTGAGAAATGTCCAAAGATATAAGAACATTAAGTACAATACAGAGAAGAAAAACTATAACTCATTTTCTCTTTTGCAAAAATTCAATATTGAATGCCAAAAAAGCAACAATTATGGTCATAAGGCCAATGAATGTAGATTGCCAAAATATTCCATGAAGACAAGTATCTCCAACATTAAGGAAAATTATAAGAAGATATGGCGAAGAAAAGCTAAAGTACAAAGGAACAAAAATGATGAAGATATTGAACCTAAATTTGATAAAATTGACAATAGGAGTATGGTGGATGAAGTGTTTGATAAAGTATATGAAAATTAGAGTTATGCATATAAAGTAGATCAATCTCAAGACAAGAAAACTCCTAAAGAAAAATCTGTCACAATTATAGAACATTATAATGTCATGTAAGTA
>JZKD02S1846427.1:28168-43672 GCA_000966675.3 Picea glauca | reverse complement strand
TTGGAGTTTCTCCATTCTTGATTCACCTTCCTTGTGTCTTCATCATGAATTTCATGGGATGCATTTTCACTTTCAGGTGTCCTCTCTATTAGGAAAATTTTCAATCCTTCCATGATCTCCCATTTTAAACCATCCATCTTAGTATTTATTTCCTCCCACTTAGATTTTTCTGAGTCCATCATCTCTTGTAGTTCATCTTTTGTTATTGTCTTCTTTTGTAAACCATCCATCTTAGTATTTATTGCCTCCAACTTAGCTTTCGTTAAATCCATCATCTCTTGTAGTTCATCTTTCGTTACTATATTCTTTTGTAAATCATTTATGTCCTTACGCATTTCTTCACCTTCATAAAGAGTCCAAGTAGGATTTTCTGGAGACTTATTTGGTGTAGAGGTTCCCTTTTTGGGTGGCATGTTGGCCAAGTATCACTTTTGAACCCCGATTTTGAGGTGGTTCTGCTAGACAATATTTCTTCTACTGTATCTCCAAAGTTTCGGCCCTTCTGGGTATGAAAAGTTATTTTTTGTAGTTATTTGATATTTCTTCTCCACAATGCCATAGGTCTGATCAAAATTGGATGTGCCAAGTTAAATTTATGGTAACTTCTCCACAACTTTATGATTTTTGGCCTTTCCAGGAGATCTCACTGTATAGCGTGCCCCGCACAGAATAATTCATATAAAATTATGAAACTCGTACCAGAAATACTACAGACTGTCCACTATCTAATGCAACTGGTCTCACTCAATTTGGATATTCTAGGAAGAAGTTATGATTGTTTTTCCTGGAACACCTTTTTGAGACTAGTCAATAGGACTAGTTAGATACCCTATCTTCCACAGGGTGTATCTACAAATGTAAGATGAACTAGAAGGTGAAATTTTAACCATAGATACCTTACTAATTTCTGTGAATATCCTCCAGAGTTCAGGGTCTGAAAGGTTACAGAATAAGTTTTATAGCAAAAATTACGCAATGAATCAGTTCATAATGATTCCAGAACCCTATATTGCACAGGCTGTATCTATGAAATGATAAGGCCTCAGGATCTGAAATGTTAACCCAACATACCTTGATCCGTCTACTAAGTATCCTCCAAGTCGTTTCTTCTTAAATGTTGTAGAAAACAAGTTATAGCGAAAATGCCAAGGTGTCTCAGATGTAGCAGCAAAACCCCAAGACCTTGAGCTTTGATACCATATGTTAAGAACCAAATATCAATATAACATAGAAAAACCTCAGAATAAGTAATCAATGCCTTGAAAAAGAGATAAATTAAGATAATAATCCTCTTCGAGGGGGAAACCTCCTTATGCCCACATAAATGTACAGTTAGAAAATGATTCAAAATGAAAATGTTTCCTTGGTATATATAGGAGACTGGGAGGTATAATTACAACTAATGGCCTAAATCCGACATAAATAAAATAAAATTACTAATATAATAATCCCCAATTAATGGGTAATGAGCCACTATTTAGGGCTTAACATCGACACTTTGACAATTCATGAGTATTAGATTGAAGTCTCAAAAGTGTCATATTCCTGAAGCAACGACAACTTTCAGATCAATAAGAAACTTTAGATGAACCTATGACCATTAGATCCAAGAGGAATACGTGTGACACATTAGTAGGCCCACATCAACATGACCATGTCAACAATAGATGACACGTGGCCAAATCAAATGGTGACAAGTGTCAAGGTCAATGTGGCACATAAGGACTGTAAAAGCCACAAATCAGGGTGAAATGTGGAACACACATTAAGGGTCCATGTCATCCTAGGTGACATCAACATGACACATTAGTTTGGGATTAATGCCTCCGAGGATGTCCATCTTCTCCTACCAAAAAAAATTACCCAAAGCGCTGAAGGACGAAGTCACAAATTAACGTTTGGCTGTTGATCTAAAATCCTACGTAATATTTATTGACTGTTCGATCAAGTATAATGGAAGGATAGAGTAAGCGTGAATCATGAAGTAACACTAACCGTTGATGAAGCATAGTGGAAGGATAGAGTAATCTGAGGTGTTAATCGACATCAAGAGGTCACCACCATTCTATGACTTATTCGGTAGGTAAACACTCTGGAGGGATTGACCTACTTCAAAGTTTGAGTAGCTTGGAGTCCCAGAGTCATGAATAACCAAATACCCAAAGAGCAGGATCTCCTTTGTGCCTAATCCCATGGTCCTTGCTCCTGGACATGTGAAGGTTATTAAGTAGGGAAGTGTTGATACACACTATGACAAAATTTTCTATGTAAGAGTTGGAATACTGCAAAGGCCAAAGTCCTGAACAACTAAAGTCCCGAAGTGAACGAGAATCGTCCACTCAACTGTAGATTAAGTCTTGACCGTTGATTAGTTTGAAGCCTCTAGATAAGCAAGGATCTTCCATCCAACGAAAGATTAAATATTGATCGTCTGATCTACTAGTGAATACATTATAGACACTTGGGGGAAATGTACTCCGAGAGGATTGAAAGACTGCAAAGGATGGAAGTCCTGAAGGACGAAGTACCAAAGAACCTCATTCTAGCACTAGTCATGTGATAAGGTAAATAAGCTAAAGGGTATATAAGTAAATAATATCTCAGACGTTTGAATACGATCCCATGTAGAAGAATAGGGGTGGAAGAGAAAGATCTAACATAACAATGCTTGGAATTGATAAGCTCGTGGTTTCAAGCTCGCGATCACATGAATTTTGGTATGAAGGGAGCGCCTATTGATTAAAGACTCAAATTCACGACAATTCGATATCTGTAGACTAATGAATCGATACACAATCATGATTAAAGAACAATTAAAACATGAGCATTATGAATGAAAGGGTAAAATGGTTCATTGTCAAAAGACGCAATGGTTCAAATTCACACCAATTGGAAGACTATATAAACAAGAAATAATGGTGAGAATAAAGTGTCTCTGTAGTCTAGATTAGAATATCAAAAGCATAAGCATAGTCCAAGAAGGAAAGATGAAGATACTTATGCAGTGAGGGTGGAAGGTAGGAGAAAGGAAAGATTCATATCCTTTACTAAGTAAAGTGTGAAAACAAGGGAGTTGGTGCTTCCTTTACCAGTCAATTCCATTCTTGAAGGATTGAAAAATCCTATATTGATCCAGATGGATGTCGGTGGCCTCCCACCTATTCCAACTGGTTCATTTTGGCAGTTTTCTAGTTTGGTAGTTTTTTCCTAGTTTTCGGGTCCCGGACTTCTGAGGTCATTTTGAGACCCTAAATAACGTTTTTAGGGCTTGCCACAGTCAAACCTTTGAAAAAGTGAAAGTCGTATGGAAACATGTGCATTCCTCGGATACACTTTTCCAATAAGCTATCATGCGCCTAAAACAGATATCGTATGCAAAATTTACGACCCTAGAAAGTTGATGTACTTACTTACCCCAGCGGGGCCCATATGATTTTTGGTGATCCATCTCCCAGGGTTAGTTTTTTTGATGTGTATGGTTTTGGCATTAATGTTTATTGTAGAAATGTCTTCAAAACCTCATTGTACATCATCTTCTTGTGAATGAGCGCAACCGTCACATCTCTTCTCAGAGATAAGCCACCACCATTCCAACAAGGTTGTTTTCTGCAACATTTTATAGTTTCAACATATTTCCTTATCGAATAGAAGCCAATTTTACTGTATATCTATTATTCTATGTTAATCATAATAATATTCTGTATTCATTTTGTTCTTCTCATAAAATCTGTATCAATGGTATCAGAGCGGTCTGCTCCTTGTTGTTCTTAATGAATGTCTTGGGTGAAGGGCACCCCGTTGCACTTCATCGCTGATAGAGATAGCCAAAAGAACCTCATCTTAGAAGAGACCGTCAAGCAACTAGCCCTGTCAAAAATGCTACACCCATAACCCTACACCATTGGATGGCTCCACCAATGAAGCAATCTCCTCATCATCCAATAGTGCCTCCTGTCGTATGACATCAAGCCCTTCAAAGACTATGTATTGTGTGATGTTTTTCCTCTTGAAGTTTGTAATGTTCTTTTGGGCCAACACTATTTATGGAAACATCATATTGTATATGATTCTAGGCCTCACAGTGTTATTATTATTTTGGACAGAAAATTTTATAGTATACTCAAGGCAGTCCTGTCTACTGCTATTTCCTTGATCCCTTCCAAGTAATGCAGTAAGGTCATCTCTCATACCGGGAAGTTTGTCTTCTTTGTGATTCACTCTCAGAGTGAGTGAAAGATCATAGCCACATCCAAGGCCTCCACAACTGAACTCTCCACATAGTAGAAGAAAATGGATAAGTTTGTGGAAGAATACTCATATATCTTCTCCTCACCTACCAGGTTACCTCTGCACTGTTAGGTCAAGCATCCCATCGCTTTGACCCCCGACACACCACTACCCAATGGGATAGTCTACCACCACTCTCTGTTAGAGAATGAGGAGATCAGGCGGTAGATCTAAGGACTAATCCACAAGGGGCATACCCGTCCTAGGTCATCACCTTGTGGGAGCCCAATCGTGCTAGTGCAGAAGAAATATGTGACCTAGCGACTATGCATTGATTACCGGGCCCTGAATAAAATCCCAGTCTGGAACCAATACCTTATTCCTAGAATCGACGACCTCCTTGATCTTCTCATGGGGCCAAATACTTCAGTAATATTGATATGAAGTCTGGATACCACCAAGTCCCAATAGAACAGGCAGATGTATAGAAGACTACCTTCAAGTCAAAAGAAGGTCTTTTTGAATGGATGGTCATGCCCTTTGGTTTGACAAATGATCCAAAAAATTTCATGAGGATGATGGACGATATCCTGTGACCTTTCACCAATACTTTTGTAGTGGTGTATCTGGATGACATCCTCATCTACAACAAGACTTGGGTGAAACATTTGCAGCATATTCAATAGGATTCTGCACACCTTGTGATAGCACAAGATATATGCCAACTTGGAAAAATGCTCCTTCAGCATGGACATGGTCCATTGCCTAGGATGCATTGTTGATCAGCATGGTGTGCATGTAGATCCATCCAAGATCCATGTCATCTGTGACTGGCCAACCCCAACCACAGTCATTGAACTTCAAAGCTTCTTAGGCCTTTCCAATTTCTATCACAGGTTCCTGTTGGGATTCTCCCATATTGCATGGGTCCTTGGCCAAATAACCATGGGCCCTCTTTGTGTGGGGCCTGTCCCAACAACAAGCGTTCAATGATTTGAAGTAACACTTGTGCTCAACCCTAGTACTTTCATTACTAAACCTACAACAAGCCTTTGAGATCGAGACAGATGCTTTAGACTATGCTGTGGGTACCGTTCTCACTTAGTACGACCACCCCGTGGCCTATCATAGTGAGACACTATTAGATGTTGTTCGTAAGTAACCTACTTATGAAAAAGATATGTACTCCATTGTGAAAGCATGCTGCTAGTGGATACATTACATTCTTGGGAAGGAGAAAATCATCCACACTGATGATAAGCCACTGCAGTTCATGTAGACACAGGGAAAGTTATAGAATGACCGCCATTAGAAGTGGTCCAAATACTTTCACCAATTCCACCTCAACATCAAGTATAAAAAAAGAAGTACCAATTGATTCCTTGATTGCCTCAGTGGACCTTCAGTCGCGATACTCACCACGGTACTAGAATATTGCGACCACGAAACCTCTGAATGGCCCCACCTCTATGAAACAGACCCTGACTTCACCACCACCTACCAAATATTTGGTGCAAACTCAGTTGTCACTAATTTCCATCTTCAATACGGGCTATTGTGTCATCTGGGCCATCTCTATGTTCCATCAAGCGAGCGAGCGAAGATTATTTGGAAATCCCACTACAGTCGAGTGGAAGGACAGTTTGGCATCGAAAAGATAGTGGCAGTGCTCTAGAAACATTTATACTGGGTTAAACTTCGATAGGATGTCGAAAATTATATTAGGTCCTGCACTTCCTACACTATTTCCAAAATGACCACTAAGAAATAGGGCATGTACACCCCTCTGCCTTCTCCTGACATGCCATGGAAATCCATATCAATGGACTACATGTTGGGCTTTCCATTCACCAAGAAGGGAAATGATTGCATTTTTGTGGTTTTTGATCACTTTTCCAAGATGGAAATTATGGCCGCCTACAAGAAGAGCATCACAACAGAAGTAATTGCCAATATCTTCTTTGAATGAGTATGGGTACATTTTGGAATCCCAGAAACCATTGTCTTAGATTGGGACAGTCGGTTCCTCAATACATTTTGGTCAAGCCTCTGGTCACTGCTGGACACCAAACTCACCAAATCCACCGCCCTCCACCCTTAGACAGATGGCCAAATTGAGGTCATCAATCAGATGATCGTGCATATCCCGCGCATGTACAATTACAAGCACCCACACACATGGGATAAGAGTCTTCCCTATGTTCAACATAGCTACAATTGATCCCTACATAACTCAACCGACCACAACCCCTTTCAGGTGGGGTTGGGATTCCACCCATTGGGTCCCATGGATGTTGCACTACCCCTTGCGGCCACCTCAACCAACTCATCCCCTGCTCTAGCTGAAGCTGACAAAACCACCTGATTCATTTAGTAGACCCAACACATATTCCAACAGGTTCATGATATTTTATAGAAGTCCAATGCCAAGTACAAACAACTCCATGATCAACACCGGGTGCCACCTAAGTTTCATGTGGGAGACAAAGTTTGGTTACACTTGCAGAAAGAATTCCTTACAGGGAAACATCAGAAGATTTTCCCACTCCGTTATGGACCTTACACCATCACCAAGGCTCTGGGTGACAATGGTTTTGAGTTGAATATTCCCCCTTTCCTTGTCCTTCTCCTAGTGTTCAACATGACTCTCCTTCGACCATATTTCCCACCATTATTGGACACCTCAGAGATCGCAGAACAATTGACACCAAAAAATATCAACCCTGACTACATGCAACATGCTTCTAGTGATCATATTGTGGACACACATTTCAAGGGCAATCGATAACAAAGGATCCAACTTTATCGAGTTGTCAAAGCAGGGCAGCGCCTGCACCAAGGAAAGTGGCTCACCCAGGGGAAAATTCAGCAGACATTTCCTCGTCTAATGGGGGAACTCAACGCAATGGAGATCATTACTTACTAAATGGGGATAATTGATCCATATGGATTTCAGTGGCCTCACATCTATTCCAACTGGTTCATTTTGATAGTTTTCCAGTTTGAAAGTTTTTTCCTAGTTTTCGGGTCCCCAATTTTCGAGGTTGTTTTGAGACCCTAAACAACGTTTTTAGGGCTCGCCACAGTCAAAATATACACTGAGTCACAATTTGATGGCTACATGTTCATTCCTTGGATAGACCTTTCCAACGGGTTTTCATGCGCCTAAAACGAAGATCGTATGCAAAAGTTACGACCCCAAGAAGTTGATGTACTAACTTACCCTAGCGGGGCCCACATGACTTTTGGCGATTCATCTCCTAGGGTTAGGTTTTTGGTTGTCTAGGGGTAAGTAATTCACGTTTATTGTAAAATTCCTTTAGAGTCTCATTTTACATCATCTTCTTGCAAATGAGCGCAACCGTCAAATCTCTTCTTAGAGATGAGCTGCCACCATTGCAACAAGCTTGTTTTCCACTGCATTTTACAATTTCAACATATTTCCTTATTGAATAGAAGTCAATTTTACTTTATATTTGTTATTCTGTGTTAAGGATAATAATAATCTATATTCATTTCGTTCTGCTCATAAAATCCGGATCATATATTTATGAAGGTAATGCATTGTAAGTCAACTAAAGAGATCTGGGACAAAGAGGAGGTAACAAAATCAAGGAGATAACAAAATCAAGGAAGCCAAACTACAAATCTACAGAGCTCTGTTTAAAAATTTGAAGATGAAAGAAGAAGAGAACATTGTTGAATACTTGCATAGGGTAGATGAGGTAGTTAACTCAATTAGAGCAACATGAGAAGAACTTTCAGACAAACCTATTATTTAAAATATCTTAAGGTCATTTCCTATGAGGTATAATGCCAAGATTTCCACAATTGAAGATAGACCAGAACTTGACCAACTCACAATAGATTAACTCCATGGAATTTTTACAACATACGAGATGAAAACACAGAATGAAAAACCATAAAAATAAGAAACAATCTTTATCTAAAGAAAATAAGAAACAAGAACATATGTCTAATGAAGATCAGCCAGACATATCAAATGTAGAAGAGGCCAACTTTATAAAGAAACTCCAGAAAGAATCTGGAAAATATAAAGGAAAGTTTCCCTTCAAATGTTTCAACCATGGAAGAATCAGACACTTTACTAACAAATTTCCCTATCCCAAGTAGGAGGATAATGATGATGAATAAGCCCACAACTAGAAAGACCAATACACGAATAAATTTATAAGAAAAATAAAAACTTCTACTCCAAAGAAGACATCAACTCTTCATACATGAGTGAAGATGACGATTCAGAGATTCCATTTATGGGAATGAACACTCAAAATAATAATATAGATAATGAAGAAAACTCTAAAAGTGAAGGTGAAGTAGATCTAGAAGAAGAACTGATTAGTGCTCTGGAGGAACTAAGAAAGTATAAAAAGAAGAACAAGATACTTAGGGCACAACTTCAATAATTTGAATAATCACATCAATCAAGAGAAATAGATGCATCAAGAACCATCAAAGAATCATAGCATATCATCAGTGATTTGAAGTCCCATCTCATGGAAGAAAAAACAATTGAAGAAGTCATTTTAAAACAACTTAATGATAGAGAACAAGTATGTGAGAAGCTAGAAGCTGATATTGAGTTGCTAAAAGGTTAATTTGAAAAAGAAAATAAGGGATCAAAATTTGAAAATAGTTCAAAAATCTTGGATGAAATTCTCAATAGTCAGAGGTCACCAAGCAATAATATTGGTTTGAGATACACTCAAGACTCAGCCTCTACATCACAAGGATTAGTCAAAAGGTCAATCGGTTACACAGATACTCTAAAAGGCTCCTTAAGAAGAGAAGATAATAAGGCAAAGATGATACCATTGAAAACTGTTCCACATAAACAAAAATCAACACTCCCTACTAAAGTGAAAAATGACAAGAATAATACAATCACCAGTAGGAATCCCCCTTACAAATATCTATTTATTGGATACTGTTACTCTTGCAATAATTTTGGACATAAGGCAGTACATTGCAAAGATTATGGACAATACAATCGGATAAATGTCCAAAGATATAAGAACATTAAGTACAATACAGAGAAGAGAAACTATAACTCATTTTATCCTTTGCAAAAATTCAATATTGAATGCCAAAAATGCAACAGATATGGTCATAAGGCTAATGAATGTAGATTGCCAAAATATTCCATGAAGACAAGTATCTCCAGCATTAAGTAAAATATATGGAGAAGAAAAGCTAAAGTACAAAGGAAGAAAAATATTGAAGATATTGATCCTAAATTTGATAAAATTGACAATAGGAGTATGATGGATAAAGTGTCCGATAAAGTATATGAAATAAGAGCTATGCATATAAAGTATATCAAGCTCAAGACAAGAAAACTCCTAAATAAAAATTTGACACAATTACATAACTTGATAATGTCATGTAAGTAGATTGTCCATTAACCAACAAATGAAAAATGCAAAAAGAAAATTCTCAAGACAAGAATAAAGAAGCTTCTGGTGCAAAAAACAATGATGATGATGATGAACCTTCAATAGGAGATCAACCAAAAGAATTAAGAAATGATGATCTTGGAAATTTTCAAACACTATTTTGATGATCTACTAAAACTCCTCCTAATATATATATTTTGATGATGAGTATTGAAGCACAGAAAAATGAAGAGGCGCTCAGATTACAAACAAATTAATAGATAACTAACATCATTGAAAGAGACATGGTTTTGATGGTATAACTCTATGCAAGATCTGACATGGTTTGTTGCAGGTCTTCATCTACCCAAGAACTGTGTCGGTTATGTATTCTCTCAACAAAGTTATGTGAATGGTTTCTGAGGCATATTTGTCATGGTACATAGCTAGTACATATGTCTAAGGATATTTATAGGAAGAACATAATATTCTTGAGCAGTTGATCTATGTTCCAGTTGAGAAGTAGTATTTGAAGCAGAAGAAAATTGCAGTAATAAAATATTGTTCATCTTGTAGAGAAGACATGGGGAGCTATTATTCTTCCCATGATTGGTTGTAGAAGCATGATTCCAGGGGGAGAGATTCATAGACAGGGTGGGCATCACCTCAGTGGGACTATCACCCTAAAAGGAAACATCCCTTTTTGTAATTACTATCAAAGGGGGAGAATGATCGATAAAATCCATTCAAGATTGAAAAAGGGGTTTTACTTTGTTTCCAGTAATGCCAAAGGGGGAGAATGTTGGACATGGCATTATGGTGTTGGCATTGATGTCAAAGAAGGCCAATACGATCAATGACTGGACATAGTATTATGGTGTTGGCATTGATTTCAAGAAAATCAATATGGTATTGTCATTATATGTCTTTAAGATCCTAAATCTCGGGAGAGATAATGTAGTACGTTGCGCAGAAGACATAACGTGAGGTGCAGAGGAATCCTGTATAAACCTAAAACTCAGATGAGATATCCTTCTGATTGGATAAAGACATTGCATAGAGGAGCACACTGATACAAATATCAGAAGGAAGATCGTTAATTGAATCTTAGAAGCGATGATGCTTTTGAAATAACATAGGAGACAAAGTTATGTGAGTAAACAAATCCGTTTGTAAAATATCAAGTTATAAGAGATGCTCATTCTTAGTTTGGGACAATCGAGGATCATTAGATCAAGGTAAACTCAGAGGTTGGGAATGATTAAATATCAACCGTCAGATCTGAAGTAGTAGCATTATGGACTGTTGGATCAAGTAGTAGATAAATAACTTCGACACTTTTCCACTTTTCCACTCTGATGAAAAGGAGTATGAAACATGTAGGTTTTCCCAAAGGCTGAAGCCATGAAGTCCCGAACTCCCATCGACCATCGAATTGGAGGAAGAGAAAGGAAATACCGTCAACCGTTGATCTCAAATGAATATTGAAACCATTAGATTTCACTAAAAGGAAGAAGGTGGTCAACTCCAACATTGACCTACTCCGATGATAAGAAGCTCAGATAAACCAAGAAATCCCAAACTCTAGATCCCTAGAGTTAATAGAATCCATCGATCAAGACAAGGAAAGATATATGGTGATAGATCTATTCGACACTTTGACAATTCGAGAGTATTAGATTTAAGTCTTAAAAGTGTCATATTCCCGAAGAAATGACAACCATCAGATCAATAAGAAACTTTTGATGAACCTACGACCATTAGATCTAGGAGGAAGACATGTGACACATCAATAGGTCCAAGTCGGTAGGACCATGACACGTTGTCTAATAAAATTATGACAAGTGTCAAGGTCAATGTGGCACATAAGGACTATAAAAGCCACACATCAAGGTGACACATGGCACACACATTAAGGGTCCATGTCATCATAGGGGACATCAGTATGCCACGTCAATCTGGGATTACTATCTTCGAGGATGTCCAAATTCTCCTACCAACAAAAATACCCAAAGTGCCAAAGGTCAAAGTCACAAATTAACATTTGGCCATTGATCTAAAATAATATGGAATATTTCTTGACCATCTGATCAAGTACAATGGAAGGATAGAGTAAGCGTGAATCACAAAGTAACACTAACCATTGATCTACTTTGAAAGGGCTCTTGACCATTGATCAAGCATAGTGGAAGGATAGTGTAAGAAGAGGTGTTAACCGACAACAAGTGGTCACCGCCATTCTATGACTTATTTGGTAGGTAAACACTCCGGAGGGATTGAACTACTTCAGAGTTTGAGTAGCCCAGAGTCTCAGAGTGACAAATAGCCGAATACCCAAAGAGCGGGAGCTCCTTTGTGCCTAAACCCACAGTCCTATATTCTGGACATGTGAAGGTTATTAAGTAGGGAAGTGCTGATACGCTCTCCGACAAAATTTTCTCTGAAAGAGTTGGAAGACTACAAAGGCCAGAGTACCAAAACACCGAAGTCTCGAAGTGAACAAGAACCATCCACTCAACTATAGATTAAGTTCTGACTGTCGATTTGTTTGAAGCCTTTGGATAATCCAGGATCGTCCATCCAATGGAATATTAAATAATGACCGTCTGATCTACTAGTGAATACAATATATGCACTTCAATGAAATGTACTCCAAGAGGATTGAATGACAACAAGGGATGAAATTCCTGAAGGATGAATTATCGAAGAACATGATTCCATAACTGGTCACGTGATAAGGTAAAGAAGCTAAATGGGATAGAAGTAAATAAGCCCTCAGACATTTGAATATGGTCCCATGTAGAATAATAGGGGTGGAAGAATAAAGAGCTAACATAACAATGTCTGGAATCGATAAGCTCGTGGTTTCAAGCTCGTGATGACATGAATTTTGATATGAAGGGATCACCTATTGATTAAAGACTCAAATTTACAACAATTCGAGATATGTAGACTAATGAACCGATACATAGTCATGATTAAAGAAGAATTAAAACATGATCGTTATGAATGAAAGGGTACAATGGTTCATTGTCAAAAGACGCAATGGTTCAAATTCACACCAGTTGGAAGACTATATAAACAATAAATAATGGTGAGAATAAAGTGTCTCTGTAGTCCAGGTCAGAAGATCAAAAGTAGAAGCAGATTCCAAGAAGGAATGTTGAAGATACTTATGCAGTGAGTGTGGAAGGGAGGATCAAGGAAGGATCGATATCCTTTACTAAGTAAAGTGTGAAAACAAGGGAGTTGGTGCTTCCTAGGGTTGGTTCCCTAAAGAAAAGGGAGTTGGTGCTTCCTAGGGTTGGTTACCTAAAACAAGGGAGTTGGTGCTTCCTAGGGTTGGTGCCTTGGATAAGGGGATTTGTTTCTTCAAGCATTGGTGCTCTAAAGAGGATTGGTGTCCTTCACAAACACAAGATTATTCTTTATAAGCCTTGTAATTCTTATTAATTATATTTATATAATTTATTTTAAATACAAGTCCATTGTTGATATATTGTGGTGATTAATAAAATAAAAAAACAATTACTAATTGTGTAAAAAGGTAATACTGATTCACCACCCCCTCTTAGTATTTCCAGAAATTGGTATCAGAGAGAGTGCTTTCAACACAGTCTAATAACTGGAAGATAGATCTTGAAAGAAATGGATCAACAAGAGGGAATGTCTTCCAACAAAGCACCATTGTTTAAGGGAGATGATTATGCTTTCTGGAAAATAAGAATGAAAAGCTACATGTTGGATCTTGGTTTTGATGTTTGACAATCTATAGTAGATGGTTACAATGCACCAACTACTCCACCCATAGATACTACAGGAAGTAAGATTTGCAATGAAAACTCAAGAGAATTCAATGCCATTTTAGGAGGATTAACAAATCCTATATTGATCCAGTTGGATGTCGGAGGCCTCCCTCCTATTCCAACTTGTTCATTTTGGCAGTTTTTTAGTTTGGCAATTTTTTCCTAGTTTTTGGGTCCCCGACTTCCAAGGCCTTTTTGAGGCCCTAAACAATCTTTTTAGGGCTTGCCATAGTGAGATTGTTGTTTAAGTCTAGTATGCCAACAAGATGTGCATTCCTTGGATAAACCTTTCGAATGGGCCATCATGCATCTAAAACGAAGATCATATGCAAAAGTTACGACCCCGGGAAGTTGATGTACTAACTTACCCCAACGGGCCCCACATGACTTTTCACGATTCATCTCCTAGGGTTAGGTTTTTGGATGTCTAGGGTTTTAGCATTCAGGTTTATTGTAAAAATGCCTTCAGATCCTCATTGTACATCATATTCTTGCGAATGAGCGCAACTGTCACATATCTTCTCAAAGATGAGCCGCCACCATTCCATCAAGCTTGTTTTCCGATGCATTTTACAGTTTAAACATATTTCCTTATTGAATATAAGACAATTTTACTGTATCTCTTTGATTATGTGTTAAGAATAATAATAATTTGTATTCATTTTGTTCTGCTCATAAAATTCGCATCAGTGGTATCAGAGCGGGCTGCTCCTTATCGTTCTTAATGCATGTCCCCAATGAGGTCAGGGTACAAAGAATTGGGTCTCAGGCTTGTTTCTCTTGAGGACCAAATCTCTTGCACACCCAAGAAAGACATCAGGGCAAGAGATCCTTTCAAAATGTTGCTTGAGGAAGACCTCACGCAACAGAGGAACGAGATAATGGATAGTTTTGTGCAAATCCTTCAGCGACTACCAACAGGTGACATGTCTTCCTCAAGCGGAGGCGCTACCCCCTTAAAGGTACAAATCAAATTTGATATTCCTATATTTTAAGGTCAAATATATGCATATGTTGTAAAAAAATGGTTGAATCTACTAGAAGGATATTTTTCTGTCCATAACTTTTTGAATAGAGAAAATATTACTTTTGCACTCCTCAAAGTCATTCCCCATGTCAAATATTGGTGGGAAAGTTTCTATGAGAAAAAGGAAACAGAGGAACCCTCATTATTTACAATCACAATCACCTTAGAGTCCTTCATGGATGCTATTAAGGAACAATACTACCCTGTCAGAAGTTATGACGACCTATATACAAAATGCACCACACTGCATAGATACATTCGGGACGGAATGGAGTTTTTGGATATCTTGTCCTTAGGCGCGACCTATCGATATACCATCAAAATTGAGCAGAATCTTAAAAAAAATACATGGAAATTTGGGCGTGGGAACCCCTCATAGAAAAAGAAAGGAAAGGGCAACCCCAACCCGCAAAATAAAGGGCATAACTGTTGATTAAGGTTGGTTGTCATTGATGTCAACCCTTGAAGAAAGCCCCATAGCACAAAGGTTGGGTAATGGACCCAAGATTGTTTTATGTAAAGATGACTCATCATTGTCTTGTCATGGTTGATAATAAGTAGAAATGAATGAACTCCAAATCGGTCCCCTTATGGTGAAAGCCCTCATGGGAAGACACTTTGCGGATTGAGTTATCCTAGAAGTATGGTTAAAGAACCCATGCTTATTTTTGGAATACTGAGATGAATTCCAGTGAATATGTCAGTGAAACTATCTTATATGGATAGTGCTTGTCATGCCATTTTTGGTGGTATGTGGAACGTCACATAACTCCTCACAGTTAGAGAGTTATGGCCATGAGAAGTTGGAGAACCCAAGTTTGTTTGATGGATAACGGTATGAGTTTTGATATATTTTCAGGTAATACTATTCTATATGGATATTACATGTCATTCCATTTCTAGTGGTATGTGGAAGGTCACATAACTCCTCATGGTTTGAGAGTTATGGCCTTACAAAGTTGGAGGACCCTTATATGTCATCTAGAAGCCCCAAAAGGTCAAAGTAGTCAAAGTGGTTTAAGAGATTTTAAAAGGTAAATAATAAAGT
>JZKD02S1846416.1:63227-73469 GCA_000966675.3 Picea glauca | reverse complement strand
AAAAGTGGTGCTATGACGGGAGCGGACGATGACTCTTCAGTAATCCCCCCAGTGGCAAACCAAAACCTACGGACACAGGCTTACTAGGGCATCCTGTCATCCCCGCGAGATATGGTGAAGTGGGCAAGTATAAGATCCAAGCATTCGTTAGAAACAAAAGGAATTAAATGCACATATTCAAAGGTTTTGAGGATTAGAGTGACACATACCATGATACTTGGACTCATTACCTCAAGGAGCAAGGACCATTTCTGACACAAGACCAAGCCGATGGTGATGGATGTTGCTGCTGCTGGCAAAGTAGAGGCGCTGAAAGGGAGAAAAGATGGGCCCTTTAGGGCCATGCTAAAAGTCGATCCGATCTCGATACTCCATGTCTAGGACTTGTGGGCCTCGAGACATGATCTCCTAGTTATCCCTAAAAGTGGGGAATAATAGACCCCTTGGCCAATCTTAGGCACTAGTCTTAGAAGACTTAGGGAAAGGACTTCTTGTGCATTGAAAGACTTGCATTTTGCATATAGGCTAGATTCCCCCAAATCTTAATCAACTAAAATCAACTCCTAGAATTTAATTTTAAACGTCATCTAGTAACTAGGGTCTACCCCCCTTGGCTTCCCTAGGAGTAAGCCTAGACGGAAGAGTTTCAAGTTTAGGTGACAGTGGGCTTTGAACCTAGGCATTGTGCCTCCAAGGATACACTAAGTGAGTTGGACTTAGCTCATGTTTGCAAGTGTGTATAAGGACGACAACAGGTCATATCAGGCCAAGTTCTAGCCCTTTTGCATCTTCAGTAGTGTTGGTAAAGAAGAAAGACGGGACAATGCGCATGTGCATTGATTACAGGGCACTGAACAAAATGACCATCAAGAATAGGTACCCCATCCCTAGGATCGATAAGCTATTGGATGAGCTTGATGGGGCCGTTTACTTCACAAAAATAGACTTGTGTTCTGGCTATCATCAGATCAAAATGAGGGAGCAAGATGTGCCCAAAACAACTTTCAGATGTCATTATGGTCATTACAAATTCTTGGTTATGCCCTTTAAAATAACTAATGCACCAACCACCTTCCAATCTTGTATGAAACATGTCTTCAACAAGCAAGACATGGGAGGATCATCTTCAACACGTAGAGCAGATCTTGGCCATCATGGAAGGACAATCCTTAGATGCTAAGGAATCCAAATGTGAATTTGGCATGCCAAAAGTTCTTTATTTAGGGCATATCATTGGAGTGAAGGGAGTACATGTGCACCAAGAGAAGATACAAGCCATACTTGACTGGCCAACTCCCAAGACTCTTACTGAATTGAAGTGATTTCTTGGCCTCTGTTGTTACTATAGGAGGTTTGTAAAAGGCTTCTCCCAACTTTGCGCACCCTTGACAGATCTGACCAGAAAGGGTGCATTTAAGTGGAGCCTAGAGGCATAGGTGACTTTTGACAGGATGAAGAAGGTAATGAGCACTTGCCCGGTACTTTCTTTGCCATATTTCACACAACCCTTCATATTGGAGTGTGATGCCTCAGGAGAGGGCATTGGAGCAGTACTTATGAAGAATAGGCACCCCATTGCCTATGAGAGCCAGAAACAGAAGGGTCGAGAACTTCTCAACACCATTTATGACAAAGAGATGTTAGCCATCATGCATGCATTGGCTAAATTCAGGCAATACTTGGTTGGGGCCAAATTTGTTGTGAGGACTGATCACAATAGCCTCAAGTACTTTTTGGACCAAAAAAACTTAAATGAAAGACAACAGAAATGGGTTAGCAAGATCCAGGCCTATGACTTTGACATTGAATTTGTCAAAGGGAAAAATAATGTGGTGGCTGATTCCTTATCTAGAAGACCCTCAGTTTATGCTATGACAGATATTTCAGTTGACTGGAAAGCGCACCTTTTGGTGGAATATTCAAAAAACAGGTTTGCTTGTGAGTTGATGGATGGGAAGGTACAGGATGATAGCTTCCGGATTGTGGATGACATTATATACAACAAGGACCGTATCTTCTTGGTTCTTGAATCAACCTTCAAAAGACGAGTGTTACAGGCATGTCATGATTCACCATTGGCAGGGCATCAGGGGTTTGTCAAAACATATAGGCAGATAAGAGATAGATTCACATGGAAAGGCATGAAGGAGGATGTGATGCGCTATATCAAGGAATGCTCCACTTGTCAAGAAAACAAGGATGGACACACCCATCCGACAGGATTGTTGCAACCAGTCCCTATTCCCGAGCAGAAATGGGAAAGTATATCCATGGATTTCATCACAGGATTTCGCAAGGTCTAGGGCAAGGATTGCATTTTTGTGGTTGTGGATAGATTAACCAAATTTGCTCATTTCTTCACCATTGCCACAGATTACAATGCTTCACAGGTTGCAGATTTATTCTTCAGAGAGATCTTCAGGTTGCATGGTTTACCCAAAACCATTGTGAGTGACAGGGACAAGAAGTTCATGAACACTTTTTGGTAGGAGCTATTTAGGTTGGTAGGTACGGCCTTGACTCCCAGTACGAGCTATCATCCTCAAACTGATGGTCAAACTGAGATAGTCAACAAGTGGGTTGAAGGCTACCTTCAGAATTATGTTTCAGGGCAACATAAGGCATGGGTTAAGTGGCTTCATTTGGGAGAATATTGTTACAACACCACCTATCACATGTCTATTGGTATGTCACCTTTCAGGGCCTTATATAGTTATGATCCCCTCACCTTTGTGGAGATTGTCTTTAGTGACAGTAGAGCTCCTATGGTACATGATTGGATTCAACAGAGTTAGGATATACTTAGAGATCTTAAAGACCACTTACAAAGGGCACAGAATCAACAAAAGGTACAAGCAGACAAGCACAGAGTGGAGTGCACATTTGAGGTTGGTGACTTGGTCTATTTGAGGCTCCAACCATACAGACATGCATCTATTAAGAGGAGTGGCGCAAAAAAGCTCCAACCTCGCTTCTTTGGACCATACAAGGTAAACAGAAAGGTAGGGGCTGTGGCATATGAGCTTGATCTACCTCAGGGAAACAAAATACACAATGTCTTTCATGTATCATGCTTGAAGAGAGCCATAGGGAAACACATCACTCCTATTGAAGAACTGCCACCTTTGGATGAAGAGGGGCAATTGATATTGGTTCTAGAGGAAGTATTAGAAGTAAGGGAGAAGAGGCTAAGGAAGAGGAGCATCATGGAATACTTGATCAGGTGGAAGAACTTACCAATAGAGGATGCTACTTGGGAGAGTGAACATGTTCTTCAGGAGATAGGATCAAAATTGCTTGTGGGCAAGCAATTTCTAGTAGGAGAGACTGTAATGTCCACCACCTCTTGATAACGAGGTTGTGAGAGACTTAGTAGTCTAGTTGTCCCCACTAGACTATAGTCTCATGCATCATGGGGACCGAGACACCCCAAAGCACTTACCTAAGCATAATGCTATAATTTTAAGTTGACTTTGGGAGAAAAGGTAAAATGAAGAAAAGAAAAGAACATGTGTGGAAAAGCTAGGAGTTAACCCTAGGAGATGGTTAATTAACTCAACAAGGAATTAGATCAGGGTATAAAGGAAAAGGAGGGCACATCTCTCACTCATTCTGGATTATTATTACTTTTGCATTGGGCTCTTGAGCACAGGGATGTTTTGAGGGTTTTGAGATTACAAACCCTAGAGATCAACTCCGTGGTGAAAGATTCCACCTATCTTGATCCAAGTTTGATCCTGGGGGTGCAATATTCCTCCCACACCATTCTACTGCAGGTACAAGGCATATCCATCAACAAGGAAGAGACAATGTGCACCTTCATGGATTTCCAGCAAGGGGGATGCACCATCTGAAGAAGAACAATTCGATCTAGAAAGAGGAGAGGGATTTTGGCCTAAAGAACTTCTGGGTTTTCTTTGTATGGCCTAGGGCATCCTTTCTAGCTCATTTTGGAGGAGGCTTAGTTGTCATATGATTTATCAGAGCTTGGAATGAGTTGGAGAGAAGGAGGGCGCACTGCAGAAAGAGGTTTCATCTATTTGGAGGGTCAGATCTCCATTATTCAGCTTGCGACTCCACCAAGGGGTTTGTCTTGCCCCAATCTACTGTTCCAACCATTTTGGTAGAATTTGGAGGTCTCTAGGAGGGAGGTCGAAATATTAAGTATCTTCAGCCATCTAGGAGGGCGCAACTCAGCTAGGGGTTTCATCCATTGGAGGATCAGATCTTCACGATTAAGTTTAAGACTTCACCAAGGGGTTTGTCTTGCCCCGATCGACTATTCCAACCATTTTGGTAGCATTTGGAGGTCTTTAGGAGGGAGGCCGAAATATTGAGCATCTTCAACCATCTAGGAGGACACAACTCAGTTGGGAGGTTTGGATCCAGCCCTTGGAGGGAAAGAAATCAATCTTGTGCCTTTCATCAGTTCATTGTATTGCCTTTGGAGGCTATTATCTTCAGTCTTGGACATTATTGTAGCAACTATTATTCCAGCTGGGTTATTATTATGGTATTCTTCCAGATCTGCAGATCTATTGTATCGGGATCTCTCTATTATCTAAATAAAGGTCAGATTTGAAGTTACTGGTTCTATATTGGTGTTTCTTTTTGTATCTTGTCATTTCGTTATGCTATATGTTTAGATCTATATCTTCATGCATGATCTCCTAAACACAAACCCTAATGCACAACTTTATGAAGTAAACCTGCAAACACACAAGTAAACAACAAATAATCAGTAAAACAATCCTTGTTTCCAGGCCAAAATTGGCTTGGGAACATTACATTTATCATGAAACAAGAACAAGATAACAATCTAATTTAACATCATATATGACACATCAAAAGAAATTGTTTATGCCAAAAGTAAAGAGTTCAATATACTTGCATATATATGATATAACTTAAAAGAGATATAAGTACTTGAAAGGAAATGATAAACAAATATTAGAATGTAGACCAGTGCCAAAAGTAAAGGTTGTTGCAAGATATCAAATGCTGCCGAAATGGAGATTGATATGTAAATGCTCTTGTAAAATTTTATTATAAGTTTTTAGGTGGAGTGGCTGTTGTAAGTGCAAATCACTATGTGAGATGTGTGCAATGTGTTGCAGGAAAAGCAAATCTAATCTAGATGTGACCTCTAAGACAATATTCCTTAGATTGGAGGCTGAGCTTACTAGATGTCCAACAAGGAGAGTATCCCTCTGACTTCACACACAAGCTCGAGATACTGTCGGATGTTCAACACAGGGAGAACCTAGATCTCAAAGTTCTCGTTTGATTTCACACACAACACTCTTGCGTTTCCAAACAAGTAATAACCACTTAAATATTTCCCTAATTAAAACTAATCCACACTGACCAACCCCGGTTCTGATGAGTTCCCCATGTCGAGCTAGGCTCACAAGGGTTCAGAGCATACACCAGGGAGCTGAGGGGATGGGTTTATTTGCCAAAATTGAAATGTGGAAATTGAAATTGCAGAAAGGGAAATCTATTCTAGCAATTAAAAATTACTTTGCCAAAATGAAATCTAGACTAAGCTAAATAAGAAATTGAAACTAACTAATGTGTTGCGGTGCTTGTGATAAGTTTTAAAGTTATTTTTAGCTTATCTTAAGATGTGAAAAGTAAACTTAAGCCAAAAATTGCACAAATGACACAATCACAAAAGACACCGTTCCCCTAGGGGGGATGAAGAGTGGGAGCTTGTAGCCCCACTGATTTTATTAATGGTTTTACAATAATCTTTTTGGGAGTGAGTTGTGATCATTCATTAGGGGGATCACAAGTCTTTAAAATGTTTTAGAAGTGTTTATTGAAGAATGGGGTGCTCCCGGGGGCCTCGGATGCTCCGATTCCACCAAAATTCGGCATAGTATCCTCTTGTCTGTTCGCAAACCTGCATAAAACAAGCAGCAAACAAAGACAAAAGATGCCCAAAAACACTTTGGAAGTTTCTTTGAACGTTATTAGAAAACCCCCAAAAATTTGCTAAGTAAAAATACACTAATTTGCTAAAAAAGAGACTAATAAAACAAGAAAGTAAAGGGCATTCTTAGTGAAATTTAGTTGCTGTCCTAAAACAAAAAAGAGAAAGTCACTAAGTTTACCAATTTAATCTTTTAAGCATTCTATGTAAATTCTATCATTTAACCTTTAGATTCCCTTTGAAACTAGCTAAAAGATAGAATAAAAGCAAGCTAGATCTATTAGTAAATGAAACCTTTTAGAGCACAAAGTAGATCTAACTTGTCTTATGCATGCAAATTAGATATTGAAGATTTGAACTGAAAATTAGATCTAAATACTTGCATGCAATGAAGTAACCAAGAGGGAAATAAATTTTCTTTGAGAAAGAGAGAAAGAATAGCTTGTAAGCCTTGAAATCCTTGGGCAAACTGGAGTCTTCTTGGTAGAGGATAGAGGGACTATGTCCTTGTATATCTTGAAGATGGAGAGGATGCAAACAAGCTCAACCTCACCTTCAAGCATGTGAACCTGTGAGCGTCAAACACTTGCAACGAAATGTTAAATAGTAGTGCTCTTTACATATGAAATTTAGAAAACATGTCAATCAAACAAGAAGATCATCGAATCTTTGATTACATATATAAAACAACAAGATTTAGAAATGCAAGCAAGCTTAATAAATCTTGTTATTCAAGGAGAGACAATTGATCTAGAAAGACAAGCAAGTTTAATAGATCATATCTAGATTCAACAAATTGAAAGCAAATGATTGAAAGAACATCACCTCATAAATTTGGCGCATTGACAATTAGCATCCACACATTGAGATCACTACACCAATCTAGCCTCCAAAGCCTTTTATTCCAAATGATAGTACAATAGTGTTACAACCACAAGCATTTCTCTCCTACTCTAACTAGTTTGTAATGAGAGAGCAAGCTTGTATATATAACAAATGGGGTGGAGAGCTCAAGAGAGGAGGGCGTACTTGGAGAAGGAAGAGAGCCAAGTGTGGGTTTGTGGGTTGCCACCTCTCCCTAACTCCCATTAAATGACAAATGTGAAGGGTGAGAGCAAGAGGAAGGGCGCCACCTCTCAAAAGGTAGGTACCTTCCTCAAGAATGTGCCACCTGTTCCAAGAGGAGTGCACCTCCCAAAGAGAGATCCTCCTAACTCAAGTCTAAATTCCAACAACTCAACTCCAACTATCTCTCCAAGTGCTAACAAGGCTTAGTCAACTTGAGAGAGAGTGAGTTAACTTGAAACATGTCTCCGACATGTTTCCCAAAAAATAGCATTTGCTGATTTTTCTTATTTTTTGTCTTTTTATTGATTTTTGTGAGCAAAATTAATTTTTAAGTGATTAAAATCACTAATTTTACTCACAAAAGTGGGTACTTAGGTAAAGTGGGTATTCTGGGTCAAAAAGGAAATACCCCCAAGGCATATAATGCCTCCTAGTACCACTTTTTTAATACAAGACTAAATTACAATTAAAATATCCCGTTTTACGGAAACTTTTTTATTGACTCAAAACTTAAAGAAAAACCTATGGGGGACTTAGCACAATTTCCATATGACTTAAAAATGATGACCTAGCATGGTAATATAAACATTTAGACATTGAACTTGGATTACCAAGCTAAGGCCTCACCATGAATACACACTCCATCTTTGGAGGTAGTGAGTGAAAAAACTTAGAAATTATAACTTGCCTAAAAAGAATTTCAGGCAAGAGATAATTAAGAAGTGAAAAAAAACACTCTAGAGTATATACTCGTCTTAGGAGGCCAAGCCTTTTACAAAATCATTATGCTAATCTCATTATAATGAATCCACAGAGGATGGAAATGTGAAAAAATGTGGTCAAAACGACCGGTTGGACTTTTGAACTCTGAATTTCGAGCAAGTGATTGTTCAATCTTTGGCGGCTCAACTGCAAGTCCATCCTAGTGCAGCTTGGTGGGTAACAAGCTACACAATGCCCATTATTCAATTCCTCCTCGGGGATCAATGTCCTTTTGTGTGATTGCTCCTTTTTGCTTCATTTTGTTCATGCTTTCAAGTTTTATCTAAAAAAGATAAAATCAATAATAAAATCAATCACAACACTGCAAAATAGTTAGTTTAGATTTCCCCTTTTTAGATTAGTTTAGTTTAGATTAGATTCAATTTCTAGTTTAATTTATTTTAGTTTCATTTTTGCAATTTCAAGTTGGAATAAACCATCCCCTCAACTTCCGTCAGTATGCTTTGACCCCTTGCGAGCCTAGTTTGATCTGGGGAACCCATCTGAACAGGGACTGGTTAGTGTGGATTTAATATTAACTAGGATAATCCAATAGTTGATATTGTTCATATTGGGACAATATATAGAGTTTGTGTGTGAAGTCAGACAATATTTTCCATGAGATCTAGGTTCTCCCAGTGTTGGAATTTCGACATTACTCTTTGTACTTGTTTAGTGTATTGAACTTGAGTGTGAAGTCACGGGGATACTCTCCTTGTTGGACCTTCGACATAGTTCTTTGCATCCAATTTGAGGGATAGCCTCTAAAGGGCCACATCTAGATTAGATTTCCTTTATTGTTATCACTCCACACACACTTCACATTTACAAGTGGACTTGCACTCATAACAACCACTTCACAATAAACTCAGCAACTTAACAACCCATTTAATAATAAAATTTATCAAGAGCACTTGCAATACTACTCATACAACATCATTTTCATTTATCTTGCAACAATCTTTACATTTGGCACTAGTCTTTATATTTGCTTATCATCTATCTTTATAAGCACTTGTATTTGCTTTCATAATATATCTTTTACATGCAAGCACTTTACATGCATTTATCTTTATCATAAGCAATTTCCTTTGTGTGTCATATACACTGCTAGTGTAGATTTATTTGTATCTTGCTCTTGCTTTAATAAACTCCTAGATTTCATTTTGTAATTAGCTTAGTTCAAGCCTTAGTTATTTTTTAGGGACTACCTCCCTTGGCTTCGCTAGGAGTTGGCATAGACGGAGGAGTTGAGGATTAGGTGACCACACCTTGACTCGAGACTTGCCCCCAAGGACACACCCAGTGGATTGAATATTTCTTGCATGCTACCCGAGGTGTGTATAAGGCGACAACAAGGTCCTCATGGAAGGTAAACCTCTAGAGTCTCTCTCATTGCCCCCGATGCTAGATTCCCTATGGTTCTTGAGGATCTAACCACTCCATTGATGACAATTTCAAGTTTGAGGGTTGTTGCCTCTTCCTTCTTTTTATCTTTTTCATTAATAGTTTGGTGGGCAAGTCACATAACTTCTGGGGATCACTGAGTACAAACCACAGCCTTCATCATATTTGGAAGGAAATATTTTACTTCAAACTCCAATCCTAGGGAAAAATATGAAAAAAATGAACATCAAAGAATGTTAGTAAAAAAACACAGGCCTATAAATCCTTCAATAACTCTTGAAAAACGATAATAATGTGGAAATTGCACACATTCGGATAATTAGTGCAAAACTGAAATTTCACCTTCCTCCTAGAAGGTTTTCATGATATTAGCCCCAAAATTTTCAACCTTTGGGACAGCTGTAAATTAGAGTATAAAACAACGGAAAAATCACAATAATTCACTTCAAACAGCCCCAAACTTCCCAACAATTCAAGGAAAAAAGATACCAAACAAAGAGATAAGTTTCATCCACTTCAAGGGAAGCTTATCAGCCAATAATCAGATCTGAAACTGCACTTGTACAACTTTATAACAGCAGTAAAATCAGCACCTTATATTTTTCCTTAGATGTCAAATCACTTAACAATTTTCCCTTTTGCTTATGTCCAACCAGCAAGACATAAATGGCTGTAAATAGAAAAGCATAAAGGACATATATAGCTGAAATTCAAATCTGAAAATGACACAAGATGTGGACAGATATAAACTTCATATATAATCTCAAGATGAAGTACAAGTACATACCATAGCCTTCTCTCAAAGCTAGTACAAAAACTCGACTATTCAAAAAACCGTAGCTAGGGTAAATCATCAAACCCTATCTTAGCAAGAAGATTCAAGTGCAAGAATCTCTCCGACACAATGTCCATGGCAAGATGTCCTCTTCTCTTCTTCACAAATCCACCCTATGGTTTTCTCTCAAAAACCTAATCTCCAATATTCAAGGGATAAATCCCAACCCTAGAACTCCAAGATGCTCCAAGAAACTCCAAGAAAACCAAGAAACCCTAGCGTCTCAAGAGTG
>JZKD02S1846416.1:0-11295 GCA_000966675.3 Picea glauca | reverse complement strand
TCCATGCCGAAGAAGTAGCAGAGAGGGAAAGCACTATCATGTACACGCCTCGTGTCCATGCTGAAGAATTACTAGAGGGAAAGCAATATCATGTACAAGCCTCATGCGTGATTCAATCTCTTCATCCCAAAGAGCAAAATGGTAAATTTAATTCCAAGATCTTTAAAACTAACATAAACTAGCCATTGTGTTATTCCTTCTGGACGGTTTTTAAAATCCTACAGGCATATAATATTTTTTTCCTAGGTAAACATTGTTTTCCATTGGTGATTTATACATTCTCCGGTTTCTCATCATACTGTGCAATATTTTCAAACCCGTACCATTATGCAATCTTTTGTTTGGTGGTTTTAATTTGCTAGTTGGATGTCAAGCTTCCTCATATCCTAATTGTTTTGTTGTTTTTTCTTTTTTATTTAAGCTTTTAACTCTAGGTATATTCTAAATCATTTATTTGTAAATTTGGATTTATTTTTTACCCTTATTTGGTTGTGATCCATGATTAGCTTAGCTTAGCTTTGTGAAATGAATAGTATGTGAATCCTAAATTCACTCATGCTTGTATTATTTTTTCTTTTTATATATTAACAGTTGAACATGTTAGAATAATATTGATGTGCTCATTTCACCATAGACAATGCTACACCATTATCACACAATCATAGGCAAAAGGCCACGCCCGAGCACTTTAACCTTTGATAGAAAGAATGATTCCATGAAGCTGCACCATAATCAATAAATAACCAAGAGAGGACACCTTCTCCAAGGATAGTGCATAAAAGAAAGTACCAAAAAGACTGGAAAAAGAGAAAATTGTACAATTGCAGCTATTGTTTCTCCTCCTCCAAACTTGTGCATTGTTTCTAGTTTCCTGAGTGAGAGTGAGTGAACAAATAAGCCAAGACATCCTCTATTTATATTAATCTATCCAGTGACTTTTCTGGTTGGGCTAACCTGACTTTCTGGTAATTATATTTTTTGTTTATCTTTTTCCTTTGAAGTCGACTTGTCTTCGTGGAGGATAATACCTTAATATTATATATTCTGTTGAGCCAACATGTCTTCTAGGTTTTTACACATCTGTTTAAGGTTTCTCTTGCTTCTAGAATATTTTATTCTAGTCAAAGGTTACGTATGGAGGTTAATACCTCCCGCAACTACCATAATATCAATGCTCCCTCTTAGCTAGGGAGGTATTAATGGTCTCAAACACATCTATCCATCTTCACATGGCATGGGCAAGACTCACATAGTCATGTAGACCATTCTACAAGTAACATCATCATAGATCAAGTGATGAGTATCATCATCGCTATCAACATCATTTGGTATCAATCTGGCATCAAAACATATCATCGTACTTGTTCTTGGTATTCTTTTGTCATAGACAATATCACGATATCCACGATCCTCATTTAGCTATATTGATGATCTATCTCCACCACCATGTGTCTAGCACCTCAGGTCATTCTTGTCCCATGACAAGAATCATGACCTCATCAGAGCCACATTCACCTCATAGTTGATCCTTTCATAAGATCACTTCGTGAATGCATTTAGCTCAATGCTATCAGAAACACGTGTCTAGCACCTTGGGCCGTTCTTGTCCCATGACAAGAATTATGACCACATCAGAGCCATAAACACCTCATGGTGATCCTCTCATAGGATCACTCAGTGAATGCATTCAACTCGATGCTAGAGTTGCGAGTCTTTTCTAGGAGGCTAGAGCCATTTTTTCATCTCGTTGTCCTTAAACCAAAGAAAACAAAAGAAAAATTGTTTTATTTTCCTAATAATTCCTTTTTGGATCCATGCTAAGGACAATCAATATACCAAGATGGCTTCCAGTACTGCCTTGACTAGGACCAACCTTTTTGCCCTAGAAAGACATTTATTACATCAGGAATTTATTTTCCATTCTATTTTGTGTAAGAGCCATAACCAATCCACCTTCCTATATTGATTTTGTTTCAAGTGGAAACCCAAGTATTTTAAATCAACTTTGAAATCTCCTAACTAAAAGGAGAAGAACTAAGAAATGTTAAGCCTTTCCAATGTTGAAATCCCCCATGTGATAAGGGAGGATTTTTCCTTGTTTATTTTCATTCCTATGGATTTGAAAAAGAGGTTCACTAATTCTTGAATATTTTCCATTGATTTCCTTGTACCTTCACAAAAAATGAGGATATCATCTACAAAAAGGAGGTGAGTGATGGTACAAGAAGGGCCCATATTTATTCCTTTTATTCTTCCAAAAATATAAGTTTATTTCAACAATCTTCTTATACATTCAACTACTAGAAGAAAGAGGAATGGAGATGGGGGGATCCTTGTCTTATTTTTCTTTCATATTTAAATAAAAGGGATGTTGAGCTATTGATAAGGATGGCGAAGGACGATGAGGTGATTTAGTTTAGGATCTAAGCCACAAAGGCATAGCTAAAGCCTAGGTGGATAATAAGGATTCTATGATATAACTATATTACCCTATCAAAGACCTTGGAGAGATCCAATTTTAATGTGATGGCTTTCTTGTTTTCATTTTTAATGGAGTGAAAACCTTCTTGGGAAACTCTTACCACTTCATGGATGTTCTTGCCTTTCAAGAACCCTAATTGATCTTGGGAAATGTGCCAAGAGAGGATTATTTTCGTCCTTCTGGCAACAAGTTTAGAGATAATTTTATAAACAAAATTATAGAGAGAAATAGGCCTAAATATTTCAAAATTTGGAGTATATGTCTTGGAGATGAGCGCTAGGAATGTAGAGTTAAAGGATGTCAGGGTTCGGCTAGTGGAGTGAGAGTATTAGACCACCTTCATGAGGTAATTATCAATATAATTGTAGCATCCCAAGAACAGATCAATAGGAATCCCTTCTGGACCTGGGATTTTATATTTTTGAAAGATTTGTAAGGTGCTGAGAAGTTGTTCTTTGGAAATTTATGCCATCAAAGTTCTATTTTCTTCAAGGTTTGCGAAGCTTGGAAATAAGCTAGAAAGCTTGAGGATAACATTGATGGTGGATTTAGATTCCTCTTTAAAAAGAGTGCTACAATAATGCACACCTTCAATTGCCATATATTTGAAAGAGGAAGCTTTAGTCCCATATTCCTTCTCTATTACCAAGATTGTGTTGATGTTCTTATGATTATTTTCAAAATGATGAAAAAAAATTGTGCTTTCATCCCTAGTTGTCAGCCAAATCACTCTACTCTTTATTATACATTCCTTTTCTTTGTCTAGTAGCAATTTCCTCTTGTTTTCCTCAAGAGATTTGATTTTACTTTCTTGTGAGTGTGAGAGAAACACATGGCCCTCCCCTTGGTAGAATCCTTCCAATTTAGCCTCAACTTCCTCCAACAATTTCTCTTCTTTCTTTCATTTCTCCCCATTCCAGATATTATCTACTTGCTTTGCTCTCTTGATATTTTTTTGAAACCATAAGGGGTGGAGTTCTAAGGATAGGGGGTTGAAAATCCTCCAATATTCCTTGATTTTTTTCCATAAAGGATTCGTCCTCCAATCAAGCTAGACTTAATTTGAAGGGGTTGGGGGGCTTCTCCTAGGTAGGGACCAATTCCAAAATGATAGGGCCATGGTATGAATCACCTCCCAAAGTGACCCATTATTTAATATGTAGGCTCTCATCTAGAACAAATTTAGAGATAAAAAATCACTCTACGCATTTGGCCACTCACTCTTCCCCAATTCTCATATTCTTCCAAGTTGGTAAAAAAATTTCAAGTTGTATGCCCAATATCTATGTTGTCTCTAATTTGGAGATGAAAAAATATACAAGGGGATCCATCTGAGATGTAGGGGCCCATATTTTTGAGGCACCAATGTTGAAATTGAATTCCCCCCCTACCAACACTAAGCTCATCTGGAACCAATATTTTTTCGGGGTTCTCTCCTAGAAGCTTTGTCTATCCACATAAGGGCCATAGATGTTAATGAAAATGAATTATTTTGAGAATTCTATGGAGAGTAGAGAGGTTACAAGGCCTGAAGGGAAGGCCCAAGATTCTTTTAGGGTTCATAGTTTCTTGTAGAAAAGGATTTATCAATTAAGTGTGTCTACCAATATCTTAATGGCCAATTTTCTATAGGAATTGGCCAAACCTCTACAATTCAGAGAGTGAATAATCATTGAGAAACCCATTCAATGGAATTTGCTCTAAGATCCCCTAATAAGGAACATTGTTTTTCGGACCTCGACTTGGAATTTTCTAAAGGGAAAGAAATGAATTTATACCTCTCTAAGGCTTGGAATCCCTATTTTCAGCAAGGCATATACCCCCTTTAATACCACCAAAGAAATATGGGGGGCCCTTGGTTCTCAATCAAAGGTTGTATTTTGAAATTTTAGGAGGTTGGGAATCATATTGGGATATCAAAATATTGTAAGGGATGGAAAGAGGGTGTGCTTATGGGAAGGGGAATTCACAAGGTTTGAGTTTAGATTGTTTAGGGGGACAAGAGGCAAGGGCCCGTGAGATAAAATCCATGAGAGACTAGAAAATAAATCCTTGGTAGAAGTATCCCCTAAAGGAAGGGATAATGAATTCCAAGAACCAAAAATGATATCATCTGTATTCAAAAAGAGAATAGAGGCTGAGAGAGAGGTGAGCTTACCCAAGCAATAATGACTTGGCTTGCCCCAAACCTGACTGTCATCCAACTTTTTTGGAGAATCTGACATCAGAGCTAGGGCCGATTGAATGTTGGTCACTATGGATTTCACTTTTTGAGCTTGGGGTGACGAGGCTTATGGATGAATATCTTATGATCAAATACATTTATGAACCCATATATTCCTTCTAAGAGGGAGAGATAATTATTTAGATAAATATTGTTAAGAGTGACAATGACCACACTTGAAGATAATTCCATCATAGTCCAAAGTTTGAGAGTAGCTTGAATTCCTTTTTTTATTGTAATGGGGTATGCGAAACCATTTGAAAAATTTAGGCTAACAAGAATACAATCCATTCCCATATATCTAGTGTTTTTAAAATAATTATCCACTTCGTAGAAGAATGCCAAAGCGTTCTTATTCCTATAATACATTGTCCAACCATAATATCAAAGGTATTCCCAGGAGCCTGACCCAAAATGGGACCAAATCCAATTACTTAGACCTAGCATCGGAATAAACTTTCCATTTTTCAAAAAAAGTTTCCGAGGGCACCAATTCCATCAAATTTGAGGGATTTTGTTGGTGTCATCCCCTTATTTCATGATCCAAACCATCCATCCTTTTGCTAGTATCGTATTATGAAGCTCATATCCAAGCAATTTGGCAAAGTTTACAGAGGTCAAACCCTTTAAATTTTTAGGGATCATTCTTTTACTAGCAAATCTTCCAATCAAGGTTGAGTCCACTATGGCCATAATATCATGGATATTGATTCCCTCCCCCAATTCTAATTTGATATAATCAATCTTCCTCTTGACACATTACATTTTCTCTTCAGGATTACCTAAAGCTCTTATTCCTTTAATCCCTTATATAGCATCCATGCCTTCATCAAATGGAGTTCCACTCATAATATCTCATGTTAATAGTCGATCAATAAAACCTCCATTCAAATAATCCCCTGTAGAGAAAAATGAGTTCAAGGGTGAGGTCACTCGATTACTTGAGATCATTTCGAATTCATTGTCATCAATGTTGTGAGTGGAAGTATAAACCTAGTGAGAACCATGATTTGGATTATCTGAATCATCAATCAATGAGTAAATGGGAGGGGGCTCCAAGAGCCTGTCTTCGTGCAATCCATTCATAACCGTCTTTCTATGTTGATTATCCCTCAAAATTGAAATGATTGGAGGTGAGTTTACTATCACATCAATTGAGGTTGAATTATGATTAGCCAGGTCAGGAATCATGGATTCCAAGATGGCCAGGGTGTCTTCTTCCAACAACTTTTAAACAATATTTTTGGAGCTTGGGGGGGAAAGGGTCAAGAAATTTATACGAATTCCATGGTACAACACAGATATGGCACCCTTTGATAGGATTGCTAGAGCAATATACCACCTCTTCATTCATAACCCCATTCCTAACATAGATCCAAAACATGGTTAGCTCTTGATGAGGGCATGTGGCTTAAAATTGAAACCCTAACCACAAAGCCCTAAAACCCTAGTCACAGAGATATTTTCCATGATATAGTTCTTATTCCTATGCTATCAGCTCTACTACAACCATTTTTGATAACATAATTTACCAACTCTCGTTATAAAAAAAAAATGACAACCAAATATTAATGGTTCTTTTCAAAATTTGGATATTTTCAAATATCCATTGCTTCCAATATTAGTAAAGCACATATAGATATATATTTTGCTTGTTATAAATGTTCCTGTAACATGGCTAGATTTTTGGGTGTATCCTTCCAACTAAACTCACCATAAGGGTATTAAACTCGGTTCGCCTAACAAATGAAATCCACAACTTAACCAATTGAGATAATAGGATTTGACAGTAAAGAACATATTATTGAAAGAGATTTGACATAATTTTTATCTTGCAATTAATTTTCTTGTAATGAACCACATCCTTGATCACCGAGAAAGCCGAGTTTGTACGTTAATATTTTTTTTATCATAAATACATAAAAATTCAAATTCAAATTAGAGGAAATTTTTAAAATTCAAAAGAGGTGCATGTAGGAGGAATTTTTTTATTATATAATTTGGAGATTGGTGGTATTTTTTAATAACATAATTTGTTTACCCTAAGCACGATAGTTGCAACTGTCTCAAATTGTCTTGGATATAGAGAGTGGAATTAATATGCTAACATATTTTACAATAATGCATTGTTTCAATTTTTTCACAATAGATCACTATGCACAATTCTTAAACAATCTTATAATATTCATTATGAAAATGGTATAATCTTTATATTTTTAGTTCAAGATTATGTGTATGATATTGGTGTAATTTCTAGAGTTTTTATTTTAAGTTATGTCTTTATTATGAGAAATGAAATAGTAAATTTTTAACTTTAAAAATATTTGATAATTTTTTTCCTTTTAAAGGCTTCAGTACATGTAATCCACGGGCATAATACTATGGGCTACCAAAACCATGAGACACAAAAACCATGGATCACTAATAATATGGGCCCAAAACCCACTTGTTTACTTAAAATAGATAAGTTTATCCTAACATATATATCATAATTTTCCTTCAATCACAACTAATTATGATAACATAATTCATTGTGAATGAATGATAATTCACCGTGATTTTAAAAAATATATAATATTTATTCTACATTTTTTTTTAATCCTATATAATTTTGAGTATGTGTAGTTTATTATATTAGTTTTTAATAATATTTAATAATTATTTTTTTTTAGGAACTTTACACCTTGAAAAGTTGGTCCAGTAACTTTTAAGAGAGCATATTTAATTTTCTTTACTTATTTTGGGGGAAAATACTCCATTGAACTTTGTCTTCCTAAATTGATATTAATATAAAATATATATTTAAGGTAGCTTTGACAAAAGTGAAATAACCATGACCAACTTCAATAAAAGTGAAAAATTTAAAAATTGTGTACACGGCATTATTTTATCAATTTCTTGTTTTTTCCTTAGGAGGACACTTTTGAGTTGAAAATTCCTCTATTAGCCTGTGAAGCAACAAAAAGTCGTGGTCTAAATGTTCTACGTTTTAGTGTTTTTTCGGGGACATTTTCCATTTAGTTTTTCCCGAAACCTAGAGAGAAATTGTTGGATATGAAGATTTGAGTGGTTAAGTTTGTATAATTTGAATGCCCTAAGGGTTTTTCAGCATAATGAATCCATTATGCATTTAGAAATGCAATTTAGACAACAAAAAAATTGTGATTTCATCCAGATTTATGTCACCAGATTCCAACGAAAAGAGCCAAAACATAGAACGTTTAGACAATGCCCAACAAAAAATCCCATTATCATCAAGCTCGTGAAGAATATTTCCTTTTAATTTTCCAAATATAGAAATGTGGTCATTATATTCCCTACTACCAATGGGTTGAACATGTTGTTAGGTCATAATGTCGTCATGATATTCCCTGATATCACTGGGCTGAACATGTTGTTATGTAATGTGGTAATGATACTCCCATGTATCACTACGCTGAACAACATCTGCTTGAGAATGTTGGCAATACATATGTAGAAAAAGTCTCTGAGATTAAGAGACTTCCATTGTTGCTCATGGTCTAGAATCGTATTCAACATCCTCCTAGCCTCTGCCTCCTGCACACACTTCAATCCATCCAAGACCTTTCCAACAAAGAGATGAATATTATAGACGTCACATAATGTTCTCCAAAGGGTGTTGTAACACCTTGTTTTCCCCCAAGATTGTAATTATGACAAGACTTCATATAATGTAATTATGAAGCATGTAATTATGTTTTGATTAATATAAAACATCAGACAATTGACTAAGAGGGAAATGCCTTGAGTACTGGCCATGATATCACAAGTGGGAATTGATGAAGTGTTGACAAGGTGGATTTCCTTAGGTAGAAGTTATGAAGTTTTCATGAGGAAAATAGAAAGCTTGCTTAGCAATCTTGTGTACACTTGAAAAACATAAATACACACTTGCCAGTGTATTTGGACATGCATGGAGCTACATGGCTAGTTATGAAGAAACAATACTGGTGGTTTAAGAAGTTAATAATGTTGATATATCCGATCTCCTGAAGAAGAAAGGGTCAACTGAAAAATATGACAAAAGTACATTCCTAGGATTTACCCTTCAAAATTTGGACCCCTGACTGGAGGTTTCTTCTCATAGAAGTCACGGGAATCCCAAGGATTGGAGGAGGAAGAGACCAAAGGTGGAAAAACATCACCAAGGGATAAAAGAGAGACACATGGGGATATACATGTAGAGAACATACATATGAGAGGAAGTAGATGCAGAGAGAAGAAGAAGAGACGAGAGAGCAAGAGCTCACAACAATGAACGAGAAGAAAAAAATTTGGAAGATTGAGTGAGTTGCAAAATCATAGACATATGGTGCAATGAACAAAGGTGTTCACTTGCACATATACAAGGAAAAGAAGAAGTTGGAAAGTTGTTCTTGAAGAAAATAGAAAGTTTGTCTAAAGGATTAATGATCACCCAAGAACAGAGAAGACCTAGATCCATGTTGGAGATACAAAGGGATACAACTTGGTACCTACTAGAACTGGAAAGGGAGGTCGTCGAGGGACTGTATAGCAGAGAAGGGACTCCTTCTGCAGAGGAGTGGGGAGGGTACCTGATAAACTTGTGGAAGTGCTTAGCTTAGTGGGAAGAGGGAAACTTCTGTTGTTTCCAGTGGAGGAAGGAGAGTAACCTTCATGGATCATTCTAAATATGACAACCAACGGAATCAAAACCCCTTGTGGTATCATGGCTTGGCATAGAGGTGGCATGTTGTAGGAAGGTACTCTGCAACATAGCATAAGGTTGGGAGGAAAGATGTCCTCTCTCAGTTAGTTGGTTGTGAACAATGATTGAACATATAAGTGTTTTAACTCAATGTGTTTTATGAAAATATGTTATTTCATGGTTTCAATAGGAAATATGAATGTATGTAAGGATGATTGGATTTCTGAGTAAAATGGATTAATTAGTTTTTTTTCAATGGCCAACCTATTAACTTATGAATCCATGAGATCTGTGTAAGGGTAGAGTGTATCCTAGTGGGAACTGCAAGTATTGCATGGAAAGGTTGCAAGATATGAAGAAAATATTCCTCTTGAAATTGCCAGAGGAGATGTTTTAGTGATTGGGGAGGATCTCTGTGTAGACTTCAAGAGTCTTAATTCTATGGAAACCCTTACTCTTAAGAGGAAAGTTTACAGGATATGGACAAACTATTCCTTTGGACAATGACTAGAGTGCCTTAGTGTTTGGGATCCCTGTGTAGGTTGAGGAACCTTAAGTCCTAAAAGGTTCATCTGACTTAGATGGGAAGTTTGTAGGATATGCAAACTCTTCTCCCAAGTTCCTAATAAAATTCCTTAGCCGGTTTAAAACTTGGATCCTCGAGGTCTTGAAGGTCTAGTAGAACATTGGAAACAACCAGAGGAGTGACCCTAAATTGGGTAAGTCTGGATTCATATTGATGCCACAAAGAAAGCCATTGTTTTAAGCCATAAGGATTTGAATCCATTGGACTCGCTTAGCTAGAAAATCCTAACTGTTGGTCGGAGGATGAGGTCGTCAGAATGGCCTAGTATAAGGCTGTGTTGGGACTTCGATGGGGAGAGCTCCGAGTCAATGTCAATTGTTGACCTATCAGAGAGTGTATCAGTGAGTCTGATACCGTTGATACGAGTCAAGAGTCCTTCAGAGTGAAGACTGTTAGAGGCCTAGACAAAAGGTTGTGAAGGAGTCTGAGGGTCATTGATATGGCAAAAGATTCCTAGTGAGATCTCAACAATTGGATTTTGTGTGAATCGCTCCGAGGAGGAGGGTTTAAGAACCTTAAATGGATATCAGTTGTAAATCCTGAGACATACGACATCTGTTGGATGAGATGATCATGGAATGTTTGATAAGTCGGAACGAGTGAGTTCAAAGTAATTCCATCAGAGTGGATCATGACACCCAAATGGAGGTGCCCTGATGGGAAGGGACTCCGAGAATAGAGGTGAACTGTTGATCGGCGTACATTGATATTTAATCACAGTCATGAATTTTTGTGGGTCCCATTAATAGTAGGTATGAATGTTTAAGGGAAGTATAACCTACGTGTAGGTAGAGACTCCAATGTAACCGTAGTCATTGTAAACCCTAGTCCAAGGACTGTTGGATCCCCGAGGACAATCCATCAGAACAATGCCATTAGAGAGGAGGTCGACTTTGGTGATTGAGCACTCCAACAGGGATGAGTTTGAATAGTCATGGGTCATTGTTATGAGGATGATGAGGATGTTGACCATCTGATTGGGGGTGTCTAAGTCCCCGATCACCATAGCAAACCATGTGTAGTATTTTTGCAGTGAATTGCAAGAGTTAACATAGTGTGTGTTGTGATAAGATAAGTATTCACATGGGAACTAATGAACCCAGATACTCATCCTGAGTGTTCAAGAAGAGGAAAATCGAACATCCGACTAGCTTGATTGGTGTTAGGGGGTCAGGTGAGTTATAGAGTGGTATCAGAGCTGAGTTCAAACTCCAGGATTGTATGGGTTGCCAAGGCAGCTTAAGATTGTTTCAAAACGCTTGTTATTTTCCAAGAATGTGTGCTATGATTTTGATTTATGTAATGGATATATA
>JZKD02S1846405.1:51841-62868 GCA_000966675.3 Picea glauca | reverse complement strand
CAGGAACTGTACTCTCACAACTCAAGAACCTAAACCAACTTTGATACCACTTGACGCAGCTCATAGACCTAAAGAAATTCTAACACCTACAAGCCTATGCTTTGCGTTCATAATGCACATCGGAACTCATATTCAAGCAAACAATAGACAATTCATTTATTGTAGTTAAGACCAAAATAGAAGGAATTTAATTACAACCATAAGAACACAAACAAGCTCTGAATCCTTCCTTTTATTATTGATTTCATAATGCCTCTTATTACAATGTAATTGGGAAATACATCTTTCTCACCAAACTTGAACTGATGCAATGTTTTTTTCTTCTCCAGATTGTATTGTCTCTTCTTGATCTCATTCTTAGTAGTTGTCTCAGTCGCTTCCAATCAACCTGAGGGAAAACTTCCTTTCTTTTGGCTCGAATCAACCCCTACATCTTCATTTCCCATTTTATTTATTCCATTTATGTCAATTGATTTGTTTCATATTTCATTGGGAATATGAATAGTCGTGCTCATTTGCTACCCAAACATTTTCCAATTCAGTTTTGTTTCCTCTCCCCTCACCAATAATTCCCACTTGGGATTTAAGCGTAATGAGCTACGTGGACTGAATTTGGAATCAACACGTTGAGTTGCAGCATAAATTTTCCAACGCAAATCTTGTACTGAGGAGTCACAACATAGTAGTTGCAGCGAGTTGTAGCACTGTCAATTTTTAACAAGGAGAAACAACACGAGCTACCGAGTAGAGTTTCATCCATATTTATTCGTCCTAAATTAACTTGTACATAATTTGAAATGTTTTTGGATGATGCAGATCACCTAGAACCAAAGATTCACATGCATCATCTTGTGTGTAGTCTTTATTGGAATGAAATGTGCTTCCTTATTTAATTTATCCACCACCACCATGATGGAATCATGTTGTTTCACTTTTTTGGGCATATTTTTAATAAAATCAATTGTAACTACTTCCCACTTCCATTCTAGAATGGGAAATGGCTGTAATAGCCCAGCTAGATGTCTATGCTCTATATTTACCTTCTAGAATTATAGACATATTACTAAGTAATTAGCCACTTATTTCTTCGTTCATGGGTGCCCATCATATGGAACATTTTTCATTTCCTTCAGCACTTCATTTTCATCTCATTGCAATTTGGTGTTGGTACTGAAAGGGGGGTGAATCCCTTGAAATTCATCCTTCTTTACTTCATATTTTGATGTAGTCCCCCTACTCCCCCATACGACTGTGCGACCTCTCGGTCTTGGATATTTGATTCTCGAGTCAAAAGACTCTTTGGAACCTTAAAGGTCCCCCTCTATATCTAAACACAGGCCCCCTCGGCTTCTTGGTGTAGTTCTGGTAGAAACCCGTGACCTTCCCCTTTCGCTCTGTGCGAAAACTCAGAATGTTGTCATTAGATCCCTTTCGGATAAGCCCTCACTTGATATGACCTGGGGATATGACCACGTGATTATAGGCGCGGTCATAATAGGTATATATTTAAACCACTTTTTAGCCCGCAATGTTCCTACGACCTCCACGCGTCCCCTCGACGAAACCATGGTTCAAATTGTGGCCCGCCTTTGATTCCTTAACCTCCTCGTAACTTTTGTCCCCGCAATGACACAGGATCATCGATCTCATGATATTGACGATAGCGTCCAAATAAATGCTTCAAATTTGTTCCCTTCCTATCTATGGACCAGATCTACTTCCTCTGAATCAATGGTTGAGGCTCTCTTTGCAATTTCGGACTCTGGGAGTTTGAAATCTCAAACTCATCTTCCTTCCATACTTCACTTCTTTGGAATTGGCGATCTATGAACACATATCTTATAAATCAATGGTCCGGTCTTCATCTGGGTGTTTGACCTTTCAACCTAGATAAATGGTCCAATGACCCCTTCTCGATTGACAGTCGAGACTTCCTCCGGGGCTCCAGACTTTTGAGATTTCAAATCTCAAACCTCTTTTTCCAAATCACTTTTACCCAGAGTCTAATATCCACTAACGCATGTCCCTCCTGATCCAATGATCGAGGGTTACTTCGGGAGTTTATCCGATGTTAACATATTTGTGCCATGTCTACTCTGAATCCAACGGTCCAGATCTTATTCTGAGACTTCGGGTCTTCGTGCTCCGGCGATCTCAATTCTCAAAATGAAAATCCACTTTGGCTTTTCCCTGGAGTACGAGATCTATTGATAAGTGTATCCTCCCAGATCAATGACTCAAGGCTCTTCAGCTCTCCACGCTTCAGGAGTTTCAAGTCTCAAACTTGACCCCTTATAAACTCGGGATATTTGACGGCTAATGCTTGATCAATCGAACGACTGAGATTCCACCTCGGCATTCCGAGACTCTAGACTTCGGGAATATCAAGTTTCAACCTGCTCTCCCTCCTGAGCTTACAGCAACCAATGGTTGTGATTCCTCATGGTGATCTGACGCTTGGTCTTCACCTCCAATGATCTGATGGTTCAGATCTATCCCGCTAATCGGATGGTTGAGATTCTATTCTGGGGTTCCAGACTCCAGGAAACTCAAGCTTCAACTCTGATAACTTCTCTCTCCTCTGTACGTGAAGTAATAAAACTCGTGCACCTCCTTCTGATTCGATGATTTTTTATCTTCTTCCCTATGATTCGAAGATCACGGTCGTTCTCCATCCTGATCTTCTGATATCTCTCTCCCTTGGGAGATTTATCCGCTTTCAAAGGTTCCAAACCTTTGTTCTCCCGACGAATCCGTCTCTGGGATCTCGTCAACACTCATGAAAAGTGTTATCTCTTCTGAGCTTCTATCCTTGAAAGGATTTTGATCTCCTACGCACACTTTGCATCCTCGAGATTTTGAATAACTCAGTTCGGAGGATTTTCTTGAAAATAAAATGCTTCTCGCCCACCTGGCATTCTTCTATGTTGGTTCTTCGAATCTTGTTGACTTCTTGACGCTGTGCACACCTTGCACCTGGTCTGAGTTTCTATGATTCTCTCTGAACTTCTCTGATTCAATCTGAGACTCAGTCGATGCACTCCTTGCATTCGAGATGCACACCTTGCATGCGAGTATCATAAAAGAAAATATTGAAACTCAACCAACTTCGTCATGAACTCATACAGTTAATCTCTCAAAAAAATTATACATGAACGAATTGTAATAAATCATACACATAGAATAATATTCACTCAATTGCACATGAAATGAAAACAATCCAAGGATTTGGGACAATTTTTGTTTATTCTATTCATTCATGAAAAACAAAATACATAGTGTTTCTACTACTCTACTCTGCTCTATTGATCTCTTTATTATGTCTATCTGTTACAATACAATACTGAAAAACTATCTAAGGACCGGCTCCACGAGCTCTCTCGTCCTGTTCTGAAATCTATCATTTCAAATTCACCATCAAGCCCTTCCTTGCATGCATCAGTGCACACAACAAAATCTTCATCCAGATCTGCAATCTTCAATATTTGTGCACTTGTCAAGATTTCTTTCAACTACCGAAAGATTTATTTACACTTGGAAGTCCAATCAAACTTCGCTCCCTTCTTTTGCAAAGAAGTGATTCGACTTGCAATCTTTGAGAATCATTTTATGAATCTTCAGTAATAACCAGAAAGACCCATAAATGATCTAACCTCTATGACATTTCTTGGCCCTGGCCATCCTTTGATGGCCTCTATCTTCTAAGGATCCATTGCTATCCCTTATGCTAAAATAATATGCCCCAAGTAGTGAATATTATTTTGGTAAAAGATGCACTTACTTATCTTAGCATACAATTTATGGTCTCTTAAAACTTGCAACACCATTCTTAAATGTTGCTCATGTTCCTCTTCCAACTTAGAGTAGATGAGTATATCATCTAGAAACAAAATTACAAGCTTGTCTAGGTACTCCCTGAACACTCCATTAATTAGGCACATAAAAATTGTTGGGACATTTGAAAGTCCAAATGGTACTACCATGAATTTATAATGCTCATATATTGTCCTGAATGTTTTCTTGTTGATGCCTTCTTCTTTTATCTTCACTTGATGATAACCTGATTTCAAGTCAATCTTCAAAAATATCTCTGTTTGTCTCTTCCATATGGGCTGCAAAAATCTGACATCCCTTCCTGAAACTCTTTTTCAACTAGATAGTTGAAATATCTCTAACAACTACAGCTCTTGGAATTCCTTGATTCTTTCCATGTTTCCCTTCTTCATAAAGAAAAGTGATTTTCTTGTTGTAGCAATCTAGGAAAACATGGTGTTTTTCCAACCAATACATTCCAATTAGACAATCATATGAACCCAATGGTATGATGTTTACAACTACCATTGTGTTGAGTCCATTCATGTCTATTAGACTATATTTAACCAGATCATTGATTTTCCTCTTAGCTCATGTGGCTAATTGAACTAACCAATATTTCTTATGCTTACTCCTTTGCAAGTGAAATATTTCAATAATTTTAGCATTTATGTAACTATGGATAGCTCCATAATCAATTAAAATTTCTATGGGATGGTTATCAATCTTACTTTCTACTTCAATCATGGGGTATTGATACTCAATTTTCTGATTTTCGAAGGCCACATAAATCCTTGGCATGTTTCCTCCCATGTCTTCCATTGTTTCATCCTCCTGAATGTTGTGGAAATTCCCCACTCTTTCTCCTTGGCAAGGGAAGTCCCTATATAATTGATTTCCCTCACATCCCCAATATTGTACAAGTTGTTTCCATGGACTTTTCCCAAATGAATCTGCAGTCTTGTGCTCATTTTTGGTTTTTTGACCTTGTTGATTTGCTTGGGTCTTCTTGAAAAATGGTGTCTTAAAACCTTTCTTCCTTTGATCCCTCTTAACCTTCATCTTTTCATTCCAAACTTTTTGAAAAACTAGCCTTCCTCTACTTTTCTCATAAATATGCCTTGCTCTCCTTATGGTTTCCTCCAAGGAGGGTAACCCACTTAGAAACCTTTGTATTTTGACCTTCTCATCCTTGATGAAGTCAACATAATTCAACAATTCAAATAAAATCTTTTCATATTCATCCATTGTCATGATTCCTAACTTGAGTTCAAACAACACATTCATCTTCCTTTCATAGTAATGATCAAAAAAATATTTCTCTTCAAAATATCCTTTGAACTGTCTCCATGAGATCCTCTTCTCATCAAGGTTATTGGATTTCTTAAGCTGATCCCACCACATAGCTTCCTTTCCTTGCAAGTGGTAGGTATAAATTCTAGCTTCTACCCTTAAGGGGTAATCATGCAACTGGAAATATTTTATCATTTCCAATAGTCAGGCCTTAGCCTCTTCTCCTTTATTGTGCTCACCATTGAAAGTTGTTGGCTTGGTTTTCATGAGCTCACCTTGCAAGATGTATGCCTCAAACCTTCTCCTTTGCCTCCTAACAGGAGACACATTGGGTTGGTCTTGTGCCCTGAACTTGCATGAGTTCTCCATTTAGATTTATTTGGATAATGATGGTACCTGCTCATGCTTCTTGACTTCCTATCATTTCCACGATCATCCCTTTTGCTTTGGGATCTAGATGTTTTCACTTTTCTAGAACTAGTTGTTTGTCTGGTGCTAGAGTATTTTCTTACTTTCTTATGCAACATGTTTAAGCTCTGAATTATCTCTTCCTAAGCTTTCATAATCCTTTCATTGTCATCTCTATATCTCTGCACTTCCCTATGTAGGCCTCTCATAGCTGCAAGCTCCTACCTATCCCTTCTTCCATTTGAATATGTATTAGCATTACCCATGTTGAAATACAGACCTATGAAATATTCCTCATGGTTGTATGACCCTTGATCATCATCCATAAATCTGGTCCTCATATAATAACCAAGGTTGCTTTCTTTTATATCTAATTTTGCAAGAAATGTGCATTTAATATTTAATGTTAGAACATGCATAACATAAAGCATTTCATCAATTAAAATACAGGTTATTCTTTATCCCAATATATGAAGAACACAATGTACCAAATCAAAATTGTATTCCTTAAATGCATTCCTCTTTGAAACAACTTTATAATGGCTATACTCATGCCTCAATACGAGTTCTGAGTGACAATTTACAACATCCATATGTTGCAATTTTCCACTTATTTACTGCTACAGAAATATATTTATTAATTTTTGGAAACATTTATTGCCCCTTTCAAAATTTTGGGTTCACATATGTCTTCTACTCCTTAGTACCTTTCCAACGACTATCCTCTTTCTCCAAACTGAGCTCTGAGCTGAAAGTTATGCTCCGGAGAAGTTTAGGTTGTTTTCCCAATTTATCCTTACATGCTACAGGTGTCTTATTTCTCTTCCTGCACATTTTCAGGTACCCATAACTCAAATTTGGATCCATCGTTGGCTTCTATGGGTCATAAATTTTCATATACTGATCATGTTCCCCAAATGGACTTCTGAACAAGAAGTAATGCCCTCTGGAAGTAATTTGACACTGAAATTTTACCCTTACTATTTTGGATGTAACTTTCTCATACGAGCTATATTTTGTGAATAGTTTATCTCATTGGAAAGATATCCTCGAGCTCTTTTATTTGAGATACAAATACAAGTGAAGCTTGTTACACTCTATTTTATGGGTTTTGATTGGATAAAAACTTCGTTTATGGCCTCAAAATAGCCCTGCAAGTTAATGACCTTCAAAAATATGAAAATTTTTAAAATTTTCATACAAAATTCATTGTTTAATTGTTATATCAGCCCTTTAAATATGGGTCGCTCATCTAAAATTAAAAGAAACCTCAAAATTTGATACACTAAACCTTCCTCGAGCTGATGGATGAACTTCCACCGTCGATCTCCAGCCTAAAGCAATCTATTCCATTGATCTAAGCTCCGAATTTCCAAAATTATTGACTTGACCGTCAACCATCAACCCATTCTCTTGGAAATCAATTCGCAACACCTTGTTAAGTTATCCAACCCGACTATCGGCCATCATCCCATCCCCTTGGAAATTTATTTGCAACACCTTGTTACATCGACCGATCTAACCGTCAGCCATCAGTCGTCAACAATCCCCATTAGCGGATAAAACTCCCCACCATTTTGGTCGACTCAACCATTAGTCGTCAGCCCTTTCTTGGATGATGTGGAAACTATTGGCATGGCATGACATGTGGATGTTTATGTGGCATGTCAGATCATCATGAAGTGTCATCTTAGTTTACGTGGCATGACACATGGATGCTAATGTGACATGACGCATGGGTGCTAACATGGCATGACACATCATCACCTGTTTTCCTTCATCGGCCATTGATCATTTCTATAGGACGACCCAAATACCCCACCAATTTAGTCAACACCCGACCATCGTTCTGTCAGTCATCAAAAAAAATGGGAACCTCTCTAATTCAGTCGATGCCCTACCATCGTCCCATCGACAATTTCTCTAGTTTGACTCCAACACTTCGCTGAATTCGGTTGATGCCCGACCATTGGCCCATCGTCCATCAACGTTTTCCTTTGGTCGAACCAACTCTTCACCAATTTGGCTGACCCGACCATCTATCTTCGATGATCTCTACTGAAGAACTTCAACACTTAGAAAATTTCAACAAAACCCCAGGTGAATTTTAGTCGTCGATCTCCAACTCAAGATGATATTGGTCATTGATTCTACTCCAACCTCCCAACAGCTGAAATGAATACAAACCATCAATATGATCCATTTTCCCATCCACTGAAATTGAAGATTGGCCATTGATTTTCTCAACCTTCCAAACGGTCGAAAACTTATGGATTTTTAAATTTATCAAAGTGAATATTGGTCATTGATCTCACAATCAAATGTGATCTCAGTCGTTGATTCATTAGACTGTGTAAAACACTACAGCGACCATTACAACTCGAATTTCAACCTTCTAATCCGAAATTAAATTTTCAACTTTGCAAATTTAATCCATTAAACTTCTCTTAGATGGACATAAGTCATTTAAACTCAGATTTGCTCACGAATTTGGGGATTTCACTGAGTTTTTCCCCAAATTCATCACAAACAAAATTTGCAACATAAAATTTGCCCAATTCACAATCGTCTTGGTCCATACAAGCCCGATGTTTGAACCAAAGGCTCTGATACCATAATTTAACATCTCCCATCCCAAACTGAGGAACATTACGGTACAGAATACTCGTAAAAACAAAATTGTTGCTATCTAATTAAATTCATGTAGCTTTTAGCTACGAATTAAAACCAAATTTATCCATTGGCTATTACATTTAATTACATGCATATACATCCATTTAAAACAAACATGAAATACATCTAATAAACTTTAATTACAACAACATATAAATGATTTTGATACACAAAGTTAATGCATCATGAATAAACTCATAATACAAACAACAACAAGATAAAACACTTATCTTTCGAATTAGTTGTGCAACCAGCTACTTAGGAGGGACATACCACCCAACCATAGACCTGTTGTTCCAAATATCAATAGAAATTCACCCCCAAGCCGAGGCTAGTAATCCACAAAAGAGGGTGGTCTCTCACTATCCACTCACATCTCATAAAATTCACAACCCATTGATATTCTCCTACAACTATCCCAATTTTCCACTAGCTCGCTTCGTCTCGACCTACCCAACCCAAGGAATGTACCCCTTCACTGAACTCAGTTCCTCATGCATCCCATTTTTTTATCAAGGTCTCTCTAGTACAGGTAACCAGGAATCTCTTAGTTGGGAACTTAAGGGAACTTGCTACTAGGAAAACTACCATCAAACAATAGAAAACACTTTTTGTTACATTGAAACTCACACAAGAGTTCACTCTTCAGTCCTAACAACTTGGATCTTCAATCTTCATCTCCAAAACACTCAAAATACACTCCAGTAGGATCTGGAACTCATCCTCCATGGTTGTTCTATCTTCAAGCTCTCATTCTTGATCTCTCCTTGCTCCTTATGCACAAAAACACCATGTGTAAAATTGTTGTCCCAACCCATATGAATTTTGTCCCTTTCTCTTTCCTTTATTGACTCACACACTTCCCCAAACTAATTTTAATCAGCCCCCATGTTCCCAATAACTATGGGATGTGACTTCTCACACCCACCCTCTTACATGTATTCAATTATTGTCTTTGGGAACACTCAATTAGAAATTAGAAGGTTCATATACCAATAGCAAATTTAGGGAAAATAGGTTGAATTAATATACATGGATAATTCTCCCTAGGACTCCTCTTGACCATTATCCTAGACTCTCCCCCTCGTGTGGATTAATGCAGCCACCATATTTTTCCATGTCCCCTTAGCAGTTGGCATCACATATTATTATTAAAATATAGAAATACAATTTGCATATTACATCATTTGGTCGTAACCACATATTATATCTACATTAAGAATTAATTAAATTGGGGGTTATAGTGTGGATGTTATAGTTGGTGCTACAAAAATTGACCACACACTATATAGATTTTATTACTTGACTCATTGTTCATGTTTTTTTCGAACCTAAGGGTTTTGTCCTCCAAAACCTTTTGGAGTTGTCTTTATCATGCTTATGGATAAATCACTTTGTTTTGTGTCAAATAAGTTCTATAAAAGAATAAAATAGATTTATAAGGAGAGAAGCATCAATAGAACAATAGATTTATAAGGAGAGACGCATCAATTCTAAAGAGATCAATAATTACAATAGAGTTTAATAAAATGATTTTTTTAAGGGAGGGAATAGTAAGAATTATTAGTATTATTATTATTATATCAATAAAACAAAAGTTACCATACTTTTTTTTAAATCACCACTTTCCATAAGAAATTTAAGATTACAAAGACTATAAAAGTTTAACATGGGACTTTTTGTATTCTCAAATAAAGGACCTATTCATTCTATTCTATCTAATAGAGATTAAATGGTGGACCTTTTGAGTTATCACAAAAAGGACTTATTCATTCTATTTTGTCAAATAGAGATAGAGAGTGGGACTTCTTTGTATTCTTATAAAAGAGTACTTATTAATTCTATTTTTTTAAATTATATGATAGAGAATATTTTTTCAAATTATATGATAGAGAATGGATGAAGGATTTTTCCAAACCTATTCAAAACAAAAACATTTACCAAACAAAAGTTATTATTCACATTATAGATCATTTTTGTTGACAAAGGTGTATAACTTGTACAAGGAATCATTCATAAAGTGTGAATGACATTATTTGTTATTAACTTGTACAAGGAATCATTCATAAAGTGTGAACAACATTATTTATTACATTCAAATAGGTAACCATTCATAAAGTGTGAAAAACATTATTTATTACATTCAAATAGGTAACCATTCATAAAGTGTGTGAAAAACATTATTTGGTATTAACTTGTACAAGGAATCATTCATAAAGTGTGAACAACATTATTTATTACATTCAAATAGGTAACCATTCATAAAGTGTGAACAACATTATTTATTACATTCATATAGGTATATAACTTGTACAAAGAATTGATTTTTGAAAGGTGAAATTTGAATAGGAAATTGGGGAAAAAAATCAAAGCCGAATGGAAGATGAGGGAATCGAAACTCTCTGTGTTTATCGAGGTCACATAGCTATCGATACATTTTTTATTGGTCTTGGCTTGCTCTGTATTTATTAACTCTTTAATTTCTTTCTTAGGGTAGGATAGTAAGTTAAATTTTCTAATGGGGTAGGCCCTCAATAAGTGGGTTGTTGGCATCTTCCCAAGAAACCATCTTACATTGTGTTGACGTGCTTTCAACTAAGTACTAAGATGACTAACCTTGAGATAGTAGTGGATTCCTCAAGATTTTTTGGATGGAGGTTGAGGTTAGTGACCTGATGAACGCGGAGGATGAGGCTTTGTGGAGTAAGGAAGGTTTATTTGTCATGAATGAGGAACTTCAGAACAAATGTCAAGAAAGTAAAGGGACGTCTCATGTATGGAACCTCCCATTTGAACTTGGAGTTTTCTTAGGGGTTATTGGAGCTCACAGTATAGGGGAG
>JZKD02S1846405.1:33774-49883 GCA_000966675.3 Picea glauca | reverse complement strand
AAAGTATTGAAAAATAGAATGAAATCCTGGGGAACTAAGATGAAGCATAAAAAACATATGGAACTTGACTTGATAAAGGATAAGATAAGGAATTCTTACCTTATGAAGGAACTAAGGTTGGATTCAAGGGAGTCTTCTTTTCAAATTAAACTTCTTGAGAAAAAATGAAGTAATATTCTCCTGGCAGAGGAGGAATTGTGGAGACAAAAAAGTAGAGAAACTTGGCTATAGAAAGGTGACCAGAACACAAAAAAAAATCACCAGTTTGTGAACCATAGGTGAAACTGCAAAGCTATATGGGAAATCAAAAATGAAAATGAAATCTATCACTCACGACAGGAGGCTCTGATAACCGAAGTAGTTAGACATTTTAATTCATCCTACTCGGAGACAGGACAACACTCGATTCTGGAGCAGGTGAGAACAGTTCAAATTTTTCCATGTTTCATTGAGGAGTTAGAAAATTTAGCCATAGAAGGGTCTTGCACAAAGGAATAAATTCAAGGATTTCTTAAGGGTTTAGCCAAGGAAAAAAGCCCTGGACTAGATGGGTGGATAGTAGAAATCTTCCTCCACTTGTATGATCTGGTAGGGGATGACCTACTTGAGGCTGTGGAGGATTCAATGAGGAAGGTAATTATGGAAATATCCTTAAACTCTACTTTTTTATCTCTCATTATGAAGGTGGGTATGCCTACTACCTTTTGTGACTTTAGACCTATTGCACTATGCAACTTGGCTTATAATATTATTGCAAAATTCATAGAAATCAAGCTTAAACCGATCCTCTCTAGGGAACTCTTTAGGGAGCAACCGGGTTTCCTAAAAGGTAGACATATACTAGATGTTGTTGGAACAACACAGGAATGCCTCCATAGTATAAAAGTGAAAAATATGAAGGCTCTTATTCTTAAACTTGACCTGAAGAAGGCTTATGATTGTGTTAACTAGGATTTTCTTAGATTGATCCTTCTCCATACTAGATCTGGCCTTGTGCTTACAAAATGGATTATGTGTTGTGCTATTACTAACTACTTATTTTGCATTGATCAATGGTGGTCCTACCCATTTTTTCCAGAGTGGGCATGGCCTCAGGAAAAGGTTCCCTTTATATCCTCTGCTATTTATTTTGGTAATGGAAGGCCTTTTTCTTCTACTTAAAAAGGCTCAGACATATGGGGACATTACAGGTGTTAATATTTCGCGCTCCCTAAAGATTCTCATTCTCTTCTTTGTGGATGATGTTCTCATTATGACCAAAGCTAGTTTAAGTGAATGGAAGGCCATATATTCCTTACTATCTACTTTTTTTTGATATTTTGGTCTCCTTATAAATCCTCTCAAGTCTAACCTCCACTTTTCTAGTTTATCAAAGGAAGAGTTAACATCGTTGAGTTCTCTTTTTCCTTACAAGTTTGTGGATCTCTCGGAATGTTTCATGTACCTAGAATTGTTTCTTAAACCTATAAATTATAGAGTTGAATATTGGCGTTGGCTCATCCATAAGAATGAGAATCGGATTGGTATTTGGTTCCACCGCTGGCTCTCTTTGGGAGGAGGCATATTTTGGTCAAGTATTTGTTATAAAGTCTCCCAGTCTATTGGTTGACAGTAACTATTATTCCGACCTCGGTGCTTACTAAGATCAAACAATTTTTGTTCAAATTCTTGTGGTCAGGGAGTGGGGCAAAGGATTGGATCCATCTCTGTAACTGGGAGTTTATTGCCAAAACAAAACCACAAGGTGGTTGGGGGATTAAGAATTTACCCTTGTTGAGCATATCCCTAGCAGTGAATACTTTGTGGAATTGCTTGATGAAATATGGCCTTTGGCACAGAGAGTTATTGGATAAGTATCTCCCTTTTATCTCTTTTGTGGCCTAGTTGAGATCCGCTTTGAAGAAGTCCCACAATGTTTTGATCTTTTGGTGTAGCCTGGTCAAGTCAGTGGAGGTAATCACCTAGTGGTTGGCCTAGAACCCTGAGTCGGGGAACTCAATTTGCATTTGTGAGGATATGATCCTAGGCCTTAATATTTGCTCTTGGTTATCTCCTTCCATGATTTCATCTCTAAAGTGGGAAGGTATACATTATTTATGTCAGGCTATAGGTATAGGCATGATAAGGGTCATTTTGGCTCAGTGGAAAATAAGTGAAGTGTTGGGGTTATTAGGTACAGAGGTTGCGGAATGGGATTGTTTCTGTAGATCTTTGATGGCTTCAGGCATCGAACTGAATGATAGACCAGATACACTTATTTGGACTGGGGGTGACCGATCGGGCTTCATATCTTTAAAAAATGCATATCTGGCTTTAGATAGTAGATACTAGTTATACATCAGTCGTTGGTGGCATCGAAGACTTTGGACTTGGGATATTGGGACAAGGTTAAAAAAATTTACATGGCTCTTGATGGAAGATAAGATCCTAACCTGGGACAACCTATAGCATAGGGGTTGGTCTATGTAACGCACCTGACCACTAAGTACTCTTTTAAGGGATGGGGCATCATAATTTCATTTTTCCTTAACTATCTCAATCCCAACTCCGATCTCTCCACTGGAATTATGATCGTCAAAATCCTCCTCACGATTACCACCATACCGAAATCTAAGTTCTGAATCGCAAGTTATTTCCTCCCATAGCTTTTCGATCACTATTAGTCATGGATCATGTGAGACCATCTCATTCATACTATTTCCATTGTTTTGAAATATACGATGGAATTCCACCCATCTCCCAATCCAACAGTGGGGCTTATTCCTTAGTGAACACATAGGCTAGAGGGGAGTTCAGCGTTCAACTCCGAATGCCCCCTTTTAATTCTATGCATGCATTCCACGGAGTCCCAAAATTGTTAATTCCTGAGGTGCTTCCACGTAGCTCTAACAAAAGACCTTTCAGCTTGTTCTCCACACAAAACCTCAAACCTCTAGAGTCTTAGAGACCTAGACTCCCGAAGGGTCCCCACTAACCTTTGATCGAGCATTCATGCGCTAAGAGGATGACACGCGAAAAAGCCAGGAGTGACATGTGTCCTTGTCAGGGGGTGACACATGTCATGTTCTAAGGGTCTTTTAGGGTCTGTGAGAAGTACATGTATGGATGACACATGGAATACAAGATAGGGTCCACGTCACCCCAAGTGACTTCAGTGGGAAACATCATTCCGGGACTAGCAGCCTATGGGGTTCCTAGCTTCACCTACATGTCGAACTTCTTAGAGCTCTGAAGTCTGAAGTTTCCTCCAGTTGTCTCCCAATACCCCTTGGATCCCACGGTTGAGGTGTATCCACATAGATCCATGAATCTACGATGAAGAGGAGTTGCAGAGATCGAGGGCAGAATTATCATTCACACAGGTTGAACTTATGCAATCCTCCTATACAATTGACCTGTATATCTAGAAGGATCAACGGTTGGCATCAATTCCACCACAAGCGAGCAGCTTCCATTGTGAAACTCAAGAAAGGAAATAAACATTGGGCTACTTGGGAATCTGAAATCATCCCTGATCATATATCTCCACGCAAGTTCAAGCACAATCGTTGATCCTCGATCTGAGGTTAGCGTCAGTCCACCCTCGCACGTGGAAATGTACTAGATATGAATGAAAATGCAAGCGGGTCCTGCATACTCCTCTCACCAAATGGAACAAGCGGTGAGTGACAGATGTGATACGTGGCGAGGCCGAGGTGACACGTGGCCCTTCAGTGGGTGAAACGTATCACATGTTAATGGGCCTATGGGGTCTACAAAACACACAAATCTAGGTGACACGTGACACTTTACTTGTGGGTCCATGTCACCCTAGGTGACGTTAGTGAGACACGTCACCCTAGACAGACTACCCTATAACATCCCTCATATCTCACGGTGGAGATTCTTCCATGTAAAACCATCGATCTACAACCTTCATTGCTTCACAACTTCATCCTTCAGGGGGGGGTTGGTCATGTAAACTTCTCATTTCTCCCAGAGTAGTCAATGTTGAATTGACCATGTGGTAGATCTGACGATCAGAGAGGGATCCAGAGTGTCCTCAAATCAACGGTCCCTGTCACTTCGTCACTTCGGCCTTCAGGGGTTCGGTCGTGTAGTCTCCAGTTTCCTCTCGGAGTAGGTCAGTGCTGAACTGACCACCATCTAGATCAAATGGTAACAAGTAGTCCCGAAGTTCCTTCGGATCGATGGCTCTCATTAATTTGTGACTCTGGAATTTGAGAAGTTAGGCATGTAGTTTCAAGCTTCCTCCCAGAGTGCCAAGTCTCCGGACTACAAAATCTAGTGACACGCATCCTTAATGATGGATGGTTGAGATGGAATCTGGCCTTCGGCACTCTGGTGATGTAACCTTTCACAAACAGATAAAAACCTCTCGGAGATACTCGATATGTGGAAACATCTCCTGGTTGATGGATAGTTAAGCGAGGTTCTCAACGGAATCCCCAGATCAATGATTGAGAAGGATCCTGAAGGATCCAAAGATCAAAGGTCCATAATAATTTGCAACTCCAACCTTCGGGAGTTTTGGTGTTTGTGAAGTTTCATCATCCCATAGCTTCGAGCTCCCGGAGTCTCAAAGCCAATAAGAGATAGCTCCTTTCAGACTAGTGTAGGGTTCCCAGACCCTAGTCATATGGATCCTCTAATAAATATTGGGTTGTAAGATATACTCTTATCTGAAATTTGGTTAAGGTTGCAACACCCCCAGAACTCCAAACTCCCGGAGTTCCGAAGCCAGAAAGGCTTAGCTACTTTCGGCCAGCACAAGGTTCCCAGACCTTGGTCATATGGTTCCTTTGGAAATTATTATGGGCTAAGTGATAATCCCTTTAGCATAAAATTTGTTAAGGACATTGACATGAGCCCTTGGTCAGGTGGGTGAGAGATATGAAGGAATCATCCTCCTTCCACAGGGTTTGAACTTGTAAATTTCTCGCGAGGGGGAAGGTTTTAGATACAGACACCATTACGAGCTCACATATTACAACTCTAATTGTTCAGTTGAGTCAAGTATATGCCCATTTAAGAGCACGAGTTCACAGAGAGATAATGCATAAATCTAACTTAACCATTCAAAACCAAACTTAGTCATAGACGCATAAATATATTCAATAACTATTCCTATTTTAGTACACAGAGTATGAAGATACTTATCAAAAAACCGTAGTTCATGAAGCGGTTGTTGAAAGGGGTGCATGTTTCCACTCAATAATAGGCACATCCACTCCTGACGGATTTATCATTGGCCACCCCCAAGCTAGACCATGATGATGTGAGAGAGACTATTTCTTCTTACTTAGCAACAGTCAGGGACGAAGGTTACCCCCCTCCTCCCACAAGATCCTGGCAACGGGTTTTCTCTGTACCAAGCAAGGAGGTCTTCCCAAGGACTTCCATAGTCACTCATCGGCCTCATTTATCATCTTGTAATGAAAAACCTTGCCAACCTCTTCTTATGTTCAGACGAGCTTATTCCCCTGTTCTTCCTCAAACCAGAGATTTGTAACCGCTCTTTTTCTCTTCTCGATATTTCTCTTTCGACTCTGCTCTCTTCACCGATCACTTGCTCCTCTCTTTTCACCTCTGCCCATGAATTACCTCTTCCTTTCCTTTCTCAACAAGGTTGTGTGGGTATGAATCCCCAACTTTTGGTCAGGTCTAGAGTATTACAAATGGGTACTCTGCCACATCTCCTCATTAACTCTCGAGGAGGACTCTCCCAGCTACCACGTTGACTGGTAATTAATTATATCGGTCAAAGTATTGTTCTGAGTCATTAATTCTAGTAGAGTATTGGTTTGGTGGGGATCATTTCAACCATTCCTGGTTCCCCTCACCATCTCTCTCATAGCATCGATGGTATATCTTGGAAAACCCCCACTTTCATTAGTTATGCAACACTTACCCATTTCCTATTAACAAGAGAAAATACATACATTGACCTTTTTATACGAAGGTTCATCAAATCAGTCATTCACACATATCTAGTCTTTCATAGTCTCTTGTCCAATTATAGTCATATTTACATACAAGGGAAAATAAGGTGTTACAATCCCCTCCCCTTAAAGGAACATCGTCCTTGATGTTTTATCTGCCTATACACTATGTATGTACAGAAGTAAACAAAATGGGATATGCTTGTCCCATGGAATCTTTCATTTCCCATGTGGCCTCATCTAATCCACTACACCTTCACCTGTGCAATGGTTTTCTTCCTAAGCAGGGTCTCCTTCCTATCTAGTATGCATTGAGGTTCTGGTAGGAATTATCCCTCTGGTTCCACCTGAATCACAGACCAGTCAATAATATGATTAGAATCATGTACATATTTCTTTAATAACGAATCATGGAAAACATCATGTGCCTTCACTGTGGGAGGGAGTGCTATCCTATTAGCTACAGGTCCCACTCTATCCAATATTTCAAAGGGTCCACAATACCGAGGTGCCATCTTGGCACAAGCTCCCATCTTCAAAGATATTTTCCTAGGTTTAACTTGGAGATACACATGATCCCTTGCTTTGAATTCTCTAAGAGTTCTTTCTCTGTCTGCATAACTCTTCTGTCTATCCTGGGCTATTTTAAGATTGTGTCGAATCTGAATTACTTGTTGTATCATATCCTTTAGCATATCTGGCCTAATTTTGATTATGTCCAGTCAGTTATTCCAGTTGATTGGAATATTGCATTGCATTCCATAGAGGGCTTCAAAAGGGCTCATTTTCAACGACTCTTGATAGCCATTATTGTAGGAAAATTCAACCAGTGGTAGGTAGTCTTCCCACTTATTTGGTTGATGCATTACATGCATCCTTAACACCTAGTTTACCCTCTCTGTCTTTCCATCATTTTGAGGGTGATAGGATGTACTAAATAGAAATTTTGTTTCAAAACCAGCAAACATAGATTTCCAAAAGTTTGAAGTAAATTTTGTGTCTCTGTCGAATATAATTTCCTTAGGCATTCCATGCAGTCTAAATATCTCTTTCATGAAAATAATGGAAATGTCTATTGCCTTGCAAGTTTACTTGATGGGAATGAAGTGATCAACCTTGCTCAGTTTTTCCACAACTACCATGATGGCGTCGTTCTATTTGGTTGATTTTGGTAGCCTTGTGATGAAATCCATGGAGATGGTTTCCCATTTCCATTTTGGAATTGGTAGAGGTTGTAACATCCTTGCTGGGGACCGGTGCTCTACCTTAACCTACTGACATTCTAAACACTTAGATAAGTAATCAACTATGTCATTTTTCAGTCTGGAACAATAAAATAGTCTCCTAGTGGTCGTGATCATTTTTTGATAACGAGGATGACCAGTATATGGTCTTTTGTGTAGTTCATCCATTATGAACCTCTTCAAGTCGTCACAATCCAGAATATACAATCTACCTTTGTAAGTTAGCAGGCCATCATTAAACATCAGATAGCCTTCATACTTTATCCATGTGGGCTCTTTCTTTAGGTATGATGTCACGATATTGAAAAATGCATATGTTTTTTGTGCACTTTTGACTCTCTCTTTGATGTCTGATTCACTGGCACTTCCAGCTACCAAGTGAACCACTTTCATAATTTTACTAAGGGCATCTACCACCCTATTCTTCTTTCTTTTGATATGTTTGATTTCAAAATCAAACTCACTAAGGAAAGCCATCCACCTAGCTTGTCTAACATTGAGTTTTGGTTGGTCAAACAAATATCTAACCCACTATGGTCTGTCATAAGCACAAATCTCCTACCTAAGAGGTAATGCCTCCACATTTTTAAAGTGTGTACTATGGGAGCCAATTCCATATCATGGGTCACATAGTTGAATTCATGCTCATTCAATTTTATGGATTCATAGAAAATCACATGTCCTTCTTGTATAAGGACTCCTCTTAGCCCTTCCTTGTAGGCATCTGTACACACAAGGAATTCCTTTTTTGGTTCTACAATATTTATCACAAGTCCATTGGTTAGAAGGTATTTCAGCTCTTGAAATCCTTCTTCACATTTTGTTGTCCAAATGAATTTAACCCCCTTTTTATCAAGGGAAGTGATTGGGAAACCAATCATGGAAAATATTTTTATGAACCTCCTGTAGTACCCTTCTAGGCCCATAAAGGATATGATATCAGATACATCATTTTGGCCAGGACAATCCATAATAGCTTTAATCTTATCAGGATCAACTTCCACGCCTTCTTCAAAAATAACATGGCCTAAGTAATGGACTTGTTTCTGGAAAAAGTAACACTTACTAAAATTATCATATACCTCATGTTCTCTTAGTACTTGGAGCACTAATTTTAGATGTTCTTCGTGCTCTTCCCTATTCTTAGAATATATTAGGATATCATCAATGAAAACCAATACAAATATGTCTAATAGTTTATTGAGTACATTATTCATTAAGCACATGAAAGTGGTTGGTGCATTGGTTAGCCCAAATGGCACCACCAAAAATTGATAGTGACCATACCATACCTTGTTCTAAAGGTTGTTTTGTGGATGTCTTCATCCTTAATTAGGACCTAGTGGTATCCATATCTCAATTCAATCTTGGAGAATATTGTAGCACCCCTTAATTGGTTGAACAAGTCATCGATCCTTGGTAAGGGATACTTATTCTTGATGGTCACCTTATTGAACTTTCTATAATCTATGCACAATCTGAGTGTGCCATCCTTATTTTTTAAAAACAAGGTCGGTGCTTCCCATGGAGACACATTAGGCTGAAAGTAGCCTTTGTCCCACATCTCTTTTAGTTGTAGTCTGAGCTCAACAACTCTGGTGTACTCATTCTATAGGGTGTTCTAGACATTGGAACCGCTCCTAGTACAAGCTCTATTGAAAAGTCAATGTCCCTTCTTGGAGGTAGACCTGGCACCTCTTTTGGGAATACATATTTAAACTCTCTTAATATGGGATGGTCCTCTAGGTTGGGTTTGTTATTCTCAATATATTTCAGTACTTGTATTGCATGCAAGGGATATCACTTTCTGCAATACTTCTTCACTTGGAGGGATGATATTTGTCTCACTGAGACAGGTTTTTGAATCCCTTGTAGGGTTATCCTTCTCCATTCTCCATATTCACACTCCAAAGTTTTATTGTAACAGTCCAACTTGGTTTTATGGGTAGCAAACCAGTCCATGCCAATCAACATGTCATAAGATCCTAAAGGGATCATGTTTAGGGTTGCTCGGGTGGGTAATCCATTCATAATTAATTGGCATGTTGGTATGACCTATGTTACCTTTCTTTTGGTTCTAGTGGCTATTTGTACCAGCCATGATTTAACATGTTTAATTTGTTTCAACTTACATTTCTCAACAGTTTGAGGGGAAATATAACCCAAATTAGAACCAGGGTCAATTAAAATGGAAACATGATGGTTGGAAATCATACCTTCCATATCCACCACTAAAGCTTGGTGGTCATCTTGTCTATTATCCAAGGTTGCATAAATTTGTGGCATGATCCTAGCCACATCATTGACTGTGGTAGCCTCTTGGACATTGTAGACCCTCCTATTGTTTTGTTACCTATGTGGACAATCCCTCGGCAAATGTTCTTCTCCACAACCCCAACATTTCAAGGGTTATTTCTTTGTGTTATCATTATTACTTGGGTTTGTTCTGAATAGTTTATTTCCAATCTTGGGTGGAAAGTTTTGTTGATACACACTTCTAGTATGAAGTCTCGTCCTAGAACCTTTCCCATGGTTCTTAAATCTTGAGGGTTTAAACCGCTTCTTCTTGAATCCCGAATTGTTTTTCTTCTTCCAATATTTATGGGGTTTTGTCTTATTCTTGAATTGATCATAGCAATACCTTGCCTTTAGAATAGTGTCTTCTAAAGTCTTTAGCTCATCAAACTCAATTCTATCCGAGTAGAACTGAGGTAGTCCACTAATAAATTTGTGCATCCTTACTTTTTCATCATTTATGTAGGGCATATACCTCATCAGCTCAAGAAATTTGTTGATATACTCATCTATGGTGAGTTCTCCCAGCTTGAGTTCATAGAATTCCTTGGTCTTCCCATCAAAGTACTTTTCTGACAGATACATCTTTTTTAATTATTTCTCAAATTATTTCCATGACAAGTCCTTCTCATGGATTCCTTTCACATTCTTAAGGTCCTCCCACCAAATGGAATCTTTCCCATTTAGGTTGAAAATGGCTATCTGAGCCTTTACGTTTTTAGATTAGTCATGGACTCTGAAGTACTTCTTCAAGCCAAGTAGCCAAAAATTTTCATCTTCCCCCTTCTTAATATCTCCATCGAAGGTGGGTGGTTTGGATTTCTTGAATTCTTCATATTCATGACTCTTGGAATGTTTCCCCTTATTTCTTCTCATCTGGGAATGGGAACTAGATTTGCCACTAGAAGATTCCTTAGAGTGGTCAGTTTCCTAAGAGGAATCTTTCGGTGAGTGCCTATTGGCTCCATGTTGGGCCTTCCTTGAGGTGCTCCTCCTGGTGTTGACACTTTCGAGACTATGCTTTTGTATCTCAAGTGGACTTGAATTTTTCTTAGTGTGATGTCTATCCACATGACTGGAAGTTGGACCATGTTGTAGCTTCTTTTGTATGTCAGATAGACTTTGCAGTAAGATTGCATTAATTTTGGTCTACTTTTCATGTTCCTTTACCAGCCTTTCATTTTCATCCTTACAACTCTGTAATTATGCCATGAGGATTCTTACAGTTTTGGCCAAATCTGGAGGGGTTTCCACTTCCCTCCTTTCATCAAATTGTTCCTCTCTATTGTGGGAGCTTCCCCCCAAATCATGGTGTGTCACCATCCCTTACGTTGTATTTTTCCTATTGTTTACTGACTACTTGAGTGCTGATAAAACATTTTATGTTTGTTAATGATATATTAATTTATGAACAACACGTATCATTGCAAAATGAATTCAGCTTCTTTATTTGGAAACATTAGCAATATTTAGTGCAGATTTCCAAAACATCTATCAACAATAGAAGGTTTCATTCCTCTCTTCAGTCGAGGTTCAGACAAGTTTCTTATAGAGGGTGGGGGGGATTAGGGTTTACCCTTTAAAGTTATTTAATAATATTTTTATGTGACTCGTGCATGAGCCCAAGCAAGCCAAGTGTTGTTTCCATGCTCTGATACCAATTTGTAATGGACCCGGCCCCTAAGTACTCTTTTAAAGGATGGGGCATCATAAAAAAAAAAATCCTTAACTATCTCAATCCCAACTCCAGGATATCCACCAGAATTATGCTCGTCATGAGCTTCCTCACGGTTACCACCATACTGAAATTTGAGTTCTAAAATCAAGTTATTGCCTCTCGTAGCTCTTCGGGCACTATTAGTCATGGATCATGTGAGACCATCTCATCCATATTGTTTCCACTATTTAGACATCTACAGTGGAAGTCCACCCATCACCCAATCCAACGGTGAGGCCTATTCCTTAGTCAACACATAGGCTAGAGGTGTGTTTGGCATTCATCTTTGGACACCCCTTTTTCTTTCTACACACGCATTCCTCAGAGCCCTAAAATCATGAACTCCCGAGGTGTTTCCATGTAGCTCTAAACTTCAGCCTTCCGGGTTTTTCTCGAAACTACACCTCAAACCTACAGATTCCCGAAGCATCCCAACTAACCATTGATCGAGCATTCATGCACCAGTGGGATGACACACGGCAGGGCAAGGAGTGACATGTGTCCTTGTCAAGGGGTGACACGTGTCACGTTCTAAGTGTCTTTTAGGTTCTGTGAGAAGTACAAGTCTTGGTGACACGTGGAATGCAGGACATGAGTCCACATCACCCCAGGTGACGTCGACGGGCCACGTCAGTTCAGGACTGGTAGCCTCAGGGGTTCCTAGCCTAACCTACCTATTGAACCTCTTGGAGCTCTGAAGTCTAAATTTTCCACCAGTTGTCTCCCAATACTCATTGGATCCCATGGTCAAGGTGTGTCCACATAGATCCATGAATCTACGGTGGAGAGGAGTTACAGATATCGGGGGAATAATTATCATCCGCGCGTGTTGAAATTTTGCAATCCTCCTAGACCATTAATCTGTATATCCAGAAGGATCAATGTTTGGCATCAATTCCACCACATGCGAGTAGTTTCCATTGAGGAACTTGGGAAAGGAAATAAACATTGGGTTAGTTGGGACTCCGCAATCATCCCTGATCATAGATATCCACACCAATTCAAGCACGATCATCGATCCTCGATAGGAGGTTAGCGTCACTCCACCCTTGCATGTGGAAACGTACTAGATACGAAGGCAAATGCAGGTGGGTCTCACATACTCCTCTCTCCAAATGGAAAAAACGGTGAGTGCCAGGTGTGATACGCGACAAGGTTGAGGTGACACATGGACCTTCAATGGGTGACACTTGTCACACGTTAATGGGCCTATGGGGTCTGCCAAACAAATGAATCTAGGTGACACATGGCACGTTACTTGTAGGTCCACATCACCCTAGGTGACATCATCGAGCCACGCCACCCTAGATAGATGACCCTCTAACATCCCTCAAATCTCACAGTGGATATTTGTCCACGTAGATCCATAGATCTACGACCTCCGTTGCTTCGCAACTTTGGCCTTCGGGGGGGGCTGGTTGTGTAAACTTCTTGTTTCTCCCAGAGTATTCAACGTTGATTTTACCATGTGGTAGATCTAACGATCAGAGAGGGATCTAGAGTGTCCTCGAATCAACGGTCCACGTAACTTTGTCACTTCGGACTTCGGGGGTTCGGACATGTAGTCTCTTGTTTTCTCCAAGAGTAGGTTAGCGTCAAACAAACCACCATCTAGATCAAATGGTCATGAGTGGTCCTGAAGTTCCTTCATATCAATGGCTCTCGTTAAATCGTGACTCCAACATTCAGGAATTTAGGCATGTAGTTTCCAACTTCCTCCTGGAGTTCCAAGTCACCGAACTACAAAATATAGCGACACACATCCTTAATGATGGATGGTTAATATGGACTCCAAACTTTGTCACTTCGGCGATGTAACCTTTCACCAACATGGAAAAACCTCCTGGAGATACTCGATCCATGGACATGTGTCTTGGTTGATGGACGATTAAGCAAGGTTCTCAAGGGAGTCCCTAGATCAAAGGTTGAGAAGGATTCTGAAGGATGCAAGGATCGACGGTCCACAATACTTCACAACTATGGCCTTTGGGAGTTTTGGTGTCGTGAATTTTTATCCTCTCGGAGCTTCAAGTTGTCGGAGTCCCGAAGGCAATAAGAGCTAGCTCCTTTCAGACTAGCGCAAGGTTCAAAGAACCTGGTCATATGGATCCTCTAATAAATATCAGGTTGTAAGCTCTACTCTTAGCAGAGATTTGATTAAGGTTGCAACACCCTCGGAACTCCAAACTCCCAGAGTTCTGAAGCTAGAAAGGCTGAGCCACTTTCGGCTAGCACAAGGTTCCCAAACCTTAGTCATATGGGTTCTTTGGAAATTATTTTTGGCTAAGCACTAATCCCTTTAGAAGAAAATGGATTAAGGACATGGGAATGAGCCCTCGGTCAGGTGGGTGAGATATCTAAAGGAGGCATCCTCCTTCCACAGGTTTTGAACTTGGAAATTTCCCATGAGCGGGAAGGTTTTAGAGACCGACACCATTACGAGCTCACATATTACAACTCTAATTGTTCAACTGAGTTAAGTATAGACCCATTTAAAATAATGAGTTCATAGAGAGATAATGCATAAATCTAACTTAACCATTCAACACCGAACTCGGTCATATACACATAAATATATTCAATCATTATTCCTATTTTAGTACACAGAGTATGAAGATACTTATCAAAAAACTAGAGTTCGTGAAGTGACTGCTGAAAGGGGTGCATGTTTCCACCCAACCATAGGAACAACCACCCCCGAGCTAGACCATGATGTTATGAGAGGGACTCTTTCTTCTTACTCAACAACAGTCACAAATGGATGTTACTCTCATCCTCCCACGGGATCCTGGCAATGGGTTTTCTCTGTACCAATAAAGGAGGTCTACCCAAGGAATTCCATAGTCACTCGTCAACCTTGTTTATCAACTTGTAATGAAAAACCTTTCCAACAACTTCTTAAGTTCATACAAGCTTATTCCCCCATTCTTCCTCGAACCAGAGTGTTGTAACCTCTCTTTTTCTCTTCTCAATATTTCTCTTGCGACTCTGATCTCTTCGCAGATCACTTTCTCCTCTATTTTTTCCTCTTCCCATGAATTACCTCTTCCTTTCCTTTCTCAGCAAGGTTGTGTGGGTCTGAATCCTCAGCTCGTGGTCAGGTCTGGATTCTTACAAATGGGTACTCTGCCCCATCTCCTCATTAACTCTTGAGGAGGACTCTCCCATCTACCACGTTGAATGGTAACTCATTATCTGGGTCAGAGGACTATTCTGAGTCATTAATTCCAATAGGGTACTGGTTTGGTGGGGTTTATCTCAACCATTGTTGATTCCCCTCACCATCTCTCTCATAGCATCCATGGTCTATCTTAGCAAACCCCCCCTTTCATCATTTATGCAACACTTATCCATTTCCTATTAATAATATAAAATACATACATTGACCTTTTTATACGAAGGTTCATCAAATCAGTGATTCACGCATATCTGGTCTTCCATAGTCTCTTGGCCAGTTATAGTCATATTTGCAGATTGTGGAAAATAGGGTGTTACAATCTGGGCCAAGATTTTTTGGCCTTTCCCATAGGAGGTAGACTTGGCATTAGACATCATGAACCAATGTAGATTCACTCAGCAGGATTGGCTACATGTGACTCATTCTCTCAATTTAAAATTTAGTTGGAGGGGAGCCACTCTTCAGGCTTGGTTTCTATACTGGTCAAATTATTGTACATCCTTCCCTCATTTACCAACCATTTTTTGTTGGAGTATCTAGTTGGAGCGTAACAGGGTACTATTTGATTATGTTCGACCCTCCTCAATTCTAATTTTACACGAGATTCTTGTCATCTTATACTTTCCTCTGGAAAGAATCCATTTGGTCTGATTATCTCACCATCCTCCAGTGGTTGATGGGAAACAACAACTGGGTGGTTTGATGGAATTTCTCAGGATTGTGGAATGAAAAGTGGTGTTGGTGGTGTTATTAGGACTGATGATCATACAAAATTCATATGGACTCTAAACTATGGATCGGGTACAAATAATAGAGCCGAGCTTTTGGGAGTTTGGGCCCTTCTTACTTTAGCTTCCTAATTACATATTCAGGATCTTAAAGTTTCTAGAGACTCGAGAATCATCATCGATTAGTTGAATCAAAGAGGGAAACTACAAATCCTCGATTTACATTGTTGGAAAGAGAGGGTTAAATAACTGATGAAAGGCTTAAGGACTCTTTGTTTCACCCATGTCTTTAGAGAGTTCAATCAACATGTGGATACTCTTTCAAAAAGTGTCATGTACTTACAGGAGGGTAATATTTTCTACTCCCAGGTGGTCGATGGACACCTAGGTCCCACTTTGTCACTCAAGCTCTAGTAAAGTTTTTTTGAGATAATTGGCGACTATCAGCCAATTTTTTATCACTAGTGTCTAATTTTGAGTCTAATGCAGACAGTCTGGTTTTTTTCTTGTTTGGAGTTGATGGGAAGTTTGTTGTTGATGCACAGCTTCACTTTACCATCTAGATTTTGGTTTATACTATATATTCCCCTATGAGAGATGAATAAGAACAAATATATCTCTTTGAACCCAGACTCACAAATGTAAACTTTATATATTAATATAAGTACAATTTTATGGAAAAAAAAACAAACAAACTTGTACAAAGAATCATTTATAAGGTGTGAACAACATTATTTATTACATTCATATTTTATAAGGCTATGGACCTCTCACTTCAAAAATGTCAAGATATGTAAGAAGGTACAAATAGGAATTTCCACACTTTATGCAAATCTAAAGAAAGAAAAGTATAAGGAGAAAAGGTAAATGACTATATATCATATTGTGAACCCAAAACATATTATTTAATGAAAAATCTATTATTTAATGATATTGTAAACATGTTTCCAACATTGGTTATTCAAATCATGTTACATAACAAGTTTTCATTGAGTTTCATAAATA
>JZKD02S1846405.1:0-18975 GCA_000966675.3 Picea glauca | reverse complement strand
ATAATTCCTTGGCGGATGTGCATAGTCCCATGCTTTCTTTGACAGTATCTGATAGTCCATTGAGAAGAATCTTCAATGCCACTTCATTGTTCTTCCTTACTCTTCTTTGGGCTGCAAACTTGAATAGATTCTTCGAGGTAGTTAAGTGCTAGGGATTACTTACTACTGAATCCCAAACTCCAAATCCTCTTGAATTAAAATGCCATTTCATATTTTCTCTCCATGAAGAATAATCCGTTCCATCAAATAAGGGAGATTCATTTGTAGAGAGAGCCATTTGTCCATCCATTTATTCAGAATCTACCTTCCAATGTTTAAACTATGATGAAGACACCCACTCCGATTCCAATTGTTGGAATGTACACTTGACACTGAGAGGGGGGGTGAATCAGTGTGTGGAATTTTACAATTTTTCTTTCTTCAAGTCAACAACTATTTCAAAACATAATTTTACACATCATCATTGTAAGATTGTATGTAGCCATTCACCAATGACATCTATCAATAATTAAGAGCAATCAATTCATAAGAAAAATGAACAAAAGAGATACCATATGTCTGTTTAAGCTTTTGTATTATCTTATATATGTGACTACAATCATGGGGGTTCTCCCAACATCAACTGCTTTTTTTTTTATCAGCACCAACTAAAGTAAGGAGCACCAAATCCAAGGAGAGCACCAACTCTCAAGCAAGACTCAACTTGCTGATAGAATGAAATCTATCCAACGAGAATTGATCTAGTAGTACAACCAACCCAAATACATATCATCCAGTTATTGTATCTACTCCATCTTATCATCAGAGGTTTACAACAAATGCTCACCACCAAACTTCATCTTTCCCTTGAATTTCACCCTTCTTCACTTCATCATCTTTATGAAATTCACACCTTGCCATGCCAAAGGATCACCATACCAGAAATCACCGACCTCAAGTACCGATCCACTTATTCACCCAATCGCACACTTTTTTTCAGATGAACCAAACATAGTTGTATTTATAATCTTTCATGCTCAACTCTAGTTTAGTTTTAGGGCCGACTTGTGCCACAAGTTACAACTAACTTGTTCACTTAATACAAATTTGGGACCACCATTGACCATCATTTCAGGTCTTCAACTTTAAACTTGGCATACTGCCTATCACCGGAAAGGGAACGATGAGTTCTAATCTTCATATTCTTTTAACAAACATCTGACCTATTTTTCATAATTAAATCATAGGTATGTATCGATTTCCTTTGTATCTGCGAATGTTGCAGAAGTCGAATTCTGTAGAGGCGCTTCCTTCAAACCATTTACATGTGACCATCCATGAAAAACCATGAGATTATTAATTTAAGCGATGCTCCTAGCGCCTCATGGATTATTTGTTCATAACCCATGACCGGGGGCTGGAACCTAGCCCTCTAGAATTTGGCCTTTGGGCGTTTTCTCTCTCATCCAATCTTCCAGAGTTTCAAATCCCCAAAGTGGTTACCTCTCACAAGGGTTGATCCAATGTTTGGCATGATTCCTGGAACCAAATCAACGGTCTATATCCAATCCTTACTTATCCTTTTACTGCTTAATATAGAGGCTATGAATTAATCCAAGGTTGATATGGATGATCACTATTTACTTTGGGACTTTGGGACTCCGGGGCTTCAGAGGTCCAGGAAATTGCTGCTTCAATTTCCTCCGGAGTTGGTCAATGCCGAAGTGGTCAACATGGGAGTGCTTACGTATCTTTCCACTACGTTTCTATCCAACGATCATGTGAGAATCCATAGGATCTTAGATCAACGACTGCCATTAGTTCGTGACTTCACGCTTCGACACTTCTGGAAGCTGGTGGTGGTAGACGCTAGTTTACCCCGAAGGAAATACTCCCAGAGTGACATAACTTGTTGATGTCACTGCTGATGTGGCACTAGATGAGTGGATAACACATGTTACTTATATTCATGACCTAAAGTGCCATATAAACCTAGACACTTGTCACCATATGATTGCACCATGTGTCCTTGCTGACGTGGATCTACTTATGTGTTGAGGGACGTAGGTTTATATGAATCCTTGATCCAATGATTGTGATCAATTCTTAGATTAATGGTCCACATTCATTTCGACCATTCATGACTCCGGGGCTCCGGGCTACTCGAACTCTAAGAGGTTCAATCCCTCCGGAGTGCATTTCGTCGAATTAGATCAGACACTTGATTTTTGATTTGCAGTTGAGTGGATGGTCCATGCAACCTAAACAAGGTATTTTGTTAACGATATTTTCATTGTACACTTTTTAGGATCTCGACCATGAATCTTCCTTCTTGGTGGACGATAAGATCTTACTTCAGAGCTTCAACTCTTCCTGACTCTGGGTTACTAGAAATCCGAGGTAGTTCAATCCCTCTGGAGTGGTTACCTACTGAATAAGTCATACAACTGTGGTTACTTCTTGCTGTTAGTTGTTTAGTACACCTCACACTATCCTTCCACTGCGCTTGATCTAACGATCGAGAATGCTCCTGGAGTAGATCAATGATCAGGGATGATTGCAGAGTTCCAACTAGCACGAAGTTTAAAACCATTTTCGATTTCCGCAATGTAAACTTCTCATTGGTAGTGGAACCGATGCCAACCATTGATCTTGCCGAATCTATAGATCGATGGTCTGGGAGGATTCTGGAGGTTAAACATGCACGGGTGTTAGTTTTGCTTTCGATCTCCACAACTTCTCTCCATCGTAGATCTTACTTGTGATGATCCGATGGTCAGGACTTAATCAAGTGTTGATTCAATGATCCTTATATGCAACTCCCAGATATGACGGTTGTTGTGGCTTTCTGCTGAATTCATCCTTCAACGGTCATGATATATTCTTTTGTTAGATTGATGGCTCATGTACATTATCTCTTCTTAGCTTCGATTAATGTTCTTCCTTTTGATCTGTTCATTGCTATTTTCTTATGAGATTTTATTAATGTTTTTCTGCACCATGTTTGTCATAAATGACATTTCATCACAACAACTCATCATCACATCACAATGACTTCCACTGTTGACATCAATGACAATATGTCCAACAATGTCGTCACATGACTATTCTCTTTTGAGTTTGTGTATATCCATAGTTTTCTTCTTTTGTGTTGTTGGAAATGTAGGTGTCAACATATGCCCTTGTCTTGATTGTTGGTCCAACTATGGATATCTTCATTTAAAAAATTTCACAAAATTGTGAAAATTTTCATCAAAATTTCCCTAGAGTTTTGATGAAATTTTGCAAATTTTGTCAAACTAAAGGGAATTATCTAAGTTTTATATTTTTTGTAAAACAGATGAAAATTTTCCTTTAATTCTATGACATCAAGAAATTTTCAATTAAATTTCGTAAAATTGAGGACAATTTCTTAAAAAAATCCTAAATATAACCATAAGAAGAAACAATGATACTAGAATCACCAAAAAACATTGAAAACGTAAAAAAATAGACTAGAAAAAAATTGTGAAAATAGTAGCACCATTTGAAAAAATGACAAAGAACTCCTAAAAATGAAAACTCTGTAGGGTTCTCATCAAGTTGGGAATTATGTTGCAATATTAAGTTATTACAAAACAAGAAATTTGTAGACTTCTCATCCAATTGGGAGTTGTGTTATAATATTAAGTTTTTACAAAATGAATATACGGAAACAAAACATCCATGAACAAGACAATTTTGCACAAAAAAATGTTTTGCACACTTTGATCCAAGAAGCATATCAAATAGGGTCATGACAAGAGACACCCATTGATATAGTGAGGATTGAATAAAATGAAACCATTAAACATTGGTGCCAACCACAATACACCTGATGTGGCGACTACTGAAGATATGAATTTCACCAAATATTCAAAATGACCTATAGGATGCACCTAAATAAATACATGTAAATTAAAGGATTGGACATTGTTAAATAATACATATATTTGTAGATCAAATATTTGAAGTTGTTTCATGACTATACCTGATGTAGGAGCATCGCAAACAAATCACAAGCGAGATACAGCTGGGCACACTAGCGCATATTTTGAAACATTTTGAATTTCTAAGATTAGTGTATTAATGTAATATCTGACAAAGCTTTTAAGTTATGAACACCTTTAATGATTAGAGGCTGAGCCATTGCATAAGATAGACAGGGGGATGTATTTTGTTTTAATGTGAAGGATCACAATACAGATTTGGAGCATCCGCTCTTATCTGTGTGACTTGATATTTATTTTAATAAATGTTTAGTAGTTTATCACATTTAATTTCAATAGGATAGCCTAGAGTAGCTGGAGGGAAAGGCTCGAAGAGCACCCCTTTTGTAAAAAAACCTCTATATTGTTTCCAGGGAGAACTTGTTGGTAGAAGATAGGGTGTGGCTATTGAATCTAATGTGTAGATTTCCATTGTAGTCAAGAGATGGGAGATACAGAGAAATATTGTATGAATGTATCCAAGTTTCGGTTGAATGAATATAGTAGAGGAATATTGTTCCAAATGTGTGTTGTTATTGTATCTATCTGTATGAGTGAATGGTAGACTTTCAATTATTCTCAATTCTCTGTTATTTATTTTTCTTGTATCCATGAATGCATTTACAGGGTTGAATACATGATTCACAGTGAAGAGTGAATAAGTTTCGATTGTTTCTCTTCCACGAGCGAGTGCAAGGAGTGCATAACGTCTGCAAGGAGTGCGTTGACAGAGTCTGTTTCGACTTGTAATCTCATAAGAGATAGCGAGAATTTGTGTGTGCAAGGAGTGCATCGACGTCCCCAAGGAGTGCGCGACAAATTTTTCAGACTTGAAAGATTAGGAAGGGTAGCGTGATTTAGTCATAGAAGGCAGAAGCAATCATAGAACAATTTTAAGGAGTGTGAATCATCCACAGAGGAGTTGAGTGTGGAAGAGAATCTATTGTAAGGTGTGCGTAGGTTGAGATTTCAACTAAGTGTCGAAGAAAATGTTCAGAGGAACAAGAGAAAGTCGAAGGAGTAAATTTCAGAAGGGAGAACAACAAAAAATCTTCACGGAGGAAAATCCCTGAAGTTTCCATCAAAGTCAGTGGATGAGATTCGTTCCAGAGGGAGGCAAACGATTCCAGACCGTCAAATCTGGGAGAACTACGCGAAGGATATCCATAAGGTGTTTTGACACTTCAAAGTTTGGGAAGTTTGAGGGCTTGATGACAAAAAAATCGTGAAGTACGAAATCGCGATTTGATCCCAGCCGTTGGTCATGAGGAAAGCACGTGGCATCGGATTAAGGAATCTGAGATTCAGAAATCCGAAGGTTCGAGGGCAAGCGGCCTAGAGTTTCGTGAAGTCGCAAAACCCGAACCATAGTGGGGCTGAAAAATCTGAGGAGACGCATGGCGGAATTCCGAAGATTCGGAGAAGAGCACTTCGGAAGGAACTGGAAGAAGAGCTCATTATATCCCCAAAGTCTGAATCGCGAAGGGATAGACCCACAGTCATAGTCGTTGCCACTTGGGGAAAATAAGCTTGTGTATGTATAGTGGTTTTGGGTAACCACAAGGACCCAAAGAGTCACTCCGACTCAATATTTCAAATGATCAAAGACCAGGAGGTCGAGCAACCCTTTGGAGGGAAGGGTTTTGCACCAATACCTTATTTATGCATGGTCATTTTTAAAAATAAATCAAAACTTTATTTTTTTCCAAATATGAGTGTACACAAATCTTTACCCCCAAAATTTGATATTCTTGATTTTTTCATAATTTTGTGAAGCCGCACAAACATAAAAGGGTTGCAAAGATTTCAAATTTAAACAAGGTGCTAATAGAAAAATCACTCAATTACATATGTCATGGTCACCCCTTGTTAATTGAAAGTAACATGTAATATATATACAACTAATTTGACATTCTTGATTTTTTCATAATCTTGTGAAACTGCACAAACATAAAATGGTTGTAAAGATTTTAAATTCAAACAAATGAAGGTGCTAATAAAAAAATCAGTCAATTACATATGTCATGGTCACCCATGGTTAAATGAAAGTCACATGCCAATATATATACACCTCCTTTTATATGATGATTAATTTACCATTGATTCGTAAGTATGCGTTTTTTTCTTTTTTCTTTTATGATTTATTTTTGAGAAGACATTATTTAGAAATTAAAATTACCATGAAAATTATCTCAAATTGTCTCTCAATGTAATACTGAACCAATGTATCTTAGTGTAAGTAAGTTGATCTTGATAACAACTATCATAATTACACATGGATGGCTTTTATTGTCATGGATAATAACAACAATCAAAATACCAACTCTTAAGTTTTTTCACTTTTCCATATATTTTATGAATATGTTCATATTGAACTCTGGGATGGATCTTATCAATAATAACAACAATCAAAATACCAACTCTTAAGTTTTTGCACTTTTCCATTCCATACTCTTGTTCATTGTGAGAACCTAGATACATTTCTTGTCTCTTCTTGCACGGGATGAATATTCATTCTTTTTGTTAGCATCTACTATGCTTGTACAATGCATGGAAGGCCACATGTATGGAACTTTAACAATTTATCATCCCCAATGGAGCTTTGTTTCCAAAGAACTTTATCCACCACGATGTATCCTCCCCAATGGATCTTTGTTTCCAAAGAATTTATCCACCACAATGTATCGTTTGCACCTTTTAGCATCCAAATTATTTTTTGGATTTTTTCAATACATGTTAAATAATTAACATAATCTGATTGTTTGTTCGCTATATTAATCTTATTTTTAGTGAGAAATGCAAATTTAGTACCACAAATAATATATCGGAAGATTTTCTTAAGAAATGCAAACTTGAAATGGAGAGCATCTTCGAGGCAAATTATTGCTTTCTCACAAAAAATTTCCTCTTATTTTTCATATCAAAAAATGATGTGGAAAGATATGAAAATTTGATATTTGAAAACTTTGTTAATGTTTTGAAATCCATTATATAACACGTAAAATTTTTAGTTTAATCATATAAAAAAATAGGCTTGGGTTTGTATGTTTTTTATTTAATAGAAATTAGACATGGAATGCTCCATACATAGTTTTTATTTATGGAGAATTAGCTAAATGTTTTTGATTGTGAATTAGCTAAATGTTTTTGGTTGTGAATATGATGAATAAGTAGCAAGTTCACTTTAACTTAATGGAACACCCAAGTTAAACAAATATGGAAATATGTACATGAAAACCTAAATTTTGTAGATAAGAACTTTTGAAATAGGACTTTTTTAATTAATAATACTTTATAAATTATTGTATATGTTATATTTTAATCGTTTTATATATTTTTTTCGTTCATAGATAAACTCCAAGAATCAATATCTTGTTAAACAATGTATCCCATCAAATGGATCTCTATAAAAATATGTTTCCTTTAAATTTTTAAGAACACTTCTTTCTATGTTTTGTGATTTATTGTTGTTGTTGTTGTTTATGCCCTCATTACTCAGTGTTTATGAAGATCAATGATAACTTATTATGTAACATAATTTGAATGAACCATCTTAATAACATATTAAATAATATCATTAAATCATCATTTTTTTTTTTCAAAATATGATATATATTCATTTATCTTTATTTTCTCCCGTGCTTTACTTTTCTTTTCTTTTGTATCTTCACAAATTTTGCAAGTTCCCATTTGTAACTTCTTAAGTATGTTGACATTTTTGAAATAAGTGTACCACACCAACCTCTATCCTTAAAAAATGATTGAGAATGCAAACAATATCCTTTATTTGGTAAATGTTTTGTATAGGTTAGAAAAAAATCCTTCATTCTTTCTATTCTAAAATTTGAAAAAATAAAATGAATAGATCTGCTTTGTGAAAATAAAAAATAAAATGAATAGATCCTACTTTGTGAAAATAAAAGATGTTTGACTTTTGTAGTCTTCATAATATTAAATTGTTTAAAATGATAATTTAAAAAAACATATAACAATTGAGTTTCACTAATATAATAATATTATTAATTTTAATATCTTGTTAAACAATATGTATCTTAGTAGATGAATTTGTAAAAAATATGTTTTCTTTAAATTTTTAATAACACTTTTTTCTTTGCTTTGCTATTTTTTTATATTTTTCTTTATTGCTTAGTATTTATGAAACTCAATGAAAACTTGTTATATGACCTGATTTAAATAACAATGTTGAAAACATGTTTATAATATCTTTTTGTTATCTTTTTCTTTATTGCTTAGTATTTATGAAACTCAATGAAAACTTGTTATGTGACATGATTTGAATACCCAAGGTTGGAAACATGTTTACAATATCTTTTTGTTATCTTTTTCTTTATTGATTAATATTTATGAAACTCAATGAAAACTTGTTATGTAACATGATTTGAATAACCATCTTTTTGTTATCTTTTTCTTTATTGCTTAGTATTTATGAAACTCAATGAAAACTTGTTATGTAACATGATTTGAATAACCATCTTTTTGTTATCTTTTTCTTTATTGCTTATTATTTATGAAACTCAATGAAAACTTGTTATGTAACATGATTTGAATAACCAATGTTGGAAACATGTTTACAATATCATTAAATAATAGATTTTTCATTAAATAATATGTTTTGGGTTCACAATATGATATATAGTCATTTACCTTTTCTCCTTATACTTTTCTTTCTTTAGATTTGCATAAAGTGTGGAAATTCCTATTTGTACCTTCTTACATATCTTGACATTTTTGAAGTGAGAGGTCCATAGCCTTATAAAATATGAATGTAATAAATAATGTTGTTCACACCTTATAAATGATTCTTTGTACAAGTTTGTTTGTTTTTTTTTCCATAAAATTGTACTTATATTAATATATAAAGTTTACATTTGTGAGTCTGGGTTCAAAGAGATATATTTGTTCTTATTCATCTCTCATAGGGGAATATATAGTATAAACCAAAATCTAGATGGTAAAGTGAAGCTGTGCATCAACAACAAACTTCCCATCAACTCCAAACAAGAAAAAAACCAGACTGTCTGCATTAGACTCAAAATTAGACACTAGTGATAAAAAATTGGCTGATAGTCGCCAATTATCTCAAAAAAACTTTACTAGAGCTTGAGTGACAAAGTGGGACCTAGGTGTCCATCGACCACCTGGGAGTAGAAAATATTACCCTCCTGTAAGTACATGACACTTTTTGAAAGAGTATCCACATGTTGATTGAACTCTCTAAAGACATGGGTGAAACAAAGAGTCCTTAAGCCTTTCATCAGTTATTTAACCCTCTCTTTCCAACAATGTAAATCGAGGATTTGTAGTTTCCCTCTTTGATTCAACTAATCGATGATGATTCTCGAGTCTCTAGAAACTTTAAGATCCTGAATATGTAATTAGGAAGCTAAAGTAAGAAGGGCCCAAACTCCCAAAAGCTCGGCTCTATTATTTGTACCCGATCCATAGTTTAGAGTCCATATGAATTTTGTATGATCATCAGTCCTAATAACACCACCAACACCACTTTTCATTCCACAATCCTGAGAAATTCCATCAAACCACCCAGTTGTTGTTTCCCATCAACCACTGGAGGATGGTGAGATAATCAGACCAAATGGATTCTTTCCAGAGGAAAGTATAAGATGACAAGAATCTCGTGTAAAATTAGAATTGAGGAGGGTCGAACATAATCAAATAGTACCCTGTTACGCTCCAACTAGATACTCCAACAAAAAATGGTTGGTAAATGAGGGAAGGATGTACAATAATTTGACCAGTATAGAAACCAAGCCTGAAGAGTGGCTCCCCTCCAACTAAATTTTAAATTGAGAGAATGAGTCACATGTAGCCAATCCTGCTGAGTGAATCTACATTGGTTCATGATGTCTAATGCCAAGTCTACCTCCTATGGGAAAGGCCAAAAAATCTTGGCCCAGATTGTAACACCCTATTTTCCACAATCTGCAAATATGACTATAACTGGCCAAGAGACTATGGAAGACCAGATATGCGTGAATCACTGATTTGATGAACCTTCGTATAAAAAGGTCAATGTATGTATTTTATATTATTAATAGGAAATGGATAAGTGTTGCATAAATGATGAAAGGGGGGGTTTGCTAAGATAGACCATGGATGCTATGAGAGAGATGGTGAGGGGAATCAACAATGGTTGAGATAAACCCCACCAAACCAGTACCCTATTGGAATTAATGACTCAGAATAGTCCTCTGACCCAGATAATGAGTTACCATTCAACGTGGTAGATGGGAGAGTCCTCCTCAAGAGTTAATGAGGAGATGGGGCAGAGTACCCATTTGTAAGAATCCAGACCTGACCACGAGCTGAGGATTCAGACCCACACAACCTTGCTGAGAAAGGAAAGGAAGAGGTAATTCATGGGAAGAGGAAAAAATAGAGGAGAAAGTGATCTGCGAAGAGATCAGAGTCGCAAGAGAAATATTGAGAAGAGAAAAAGAGAGGTTACAACACTCTGGTTCGAGGAAGAATGGGGGAATAAGCTTGTATGAACTTAAGAAGTTGTTGGAAAGGTTTTTCATTACAAGTTGATAAACAAGGTTGACGAGTGACTATGGAATTCCTTGGGTAGACCTCCTTTATTGGTACAGAGAAAACCCATTGCCAGGATCCCGTGGGAGGATGAGAGTAACATCCATTTGTGACTGTTGTTGAGTAAGAAGAAAGAGTCCCTCTCATAACATCATGGTCTAGCTCGGGGGTGGTTGTTCCTATGGTTGGGTGGAAACATGCACCCCTTTCAGCAGTCACTTCACGAACTCTAGTTTTTTGATAAGTATCTTCATACTCTGTGTACTAAAATAGGAATAATGATTGAATATATTTATGTGTATATGACCGAGTTCGGTGTTGAATGGTTAAGTTAGATTTATGCATTATCTCTCTATGAACTCATTATTTTAAATGGGTCTATACTTAACTCAGTTGAACAATTAGAGTTGTAATATGTGAGCTCGTAATGGTGTCGGTCTCTAAAACCTTCCCGCTCATGGGAAATTTCCAAGTTCAAAACCTGTGGAAGGAGGATGCCTCCTTTAGATATCTCACCCACCTGACCGAGGGCTCATTCCCATGTCCTTAATCCATTTTCTTCTAAAGGGATTAGTGCTTAGCCAAAAATAATTTCCAAAGAACCCATATGACTAAGGTTTGGGAACCTTGTGCTAGCCGAAAGTGGCTCAGCCTTTCTAGCTTCAGAACTCTGGGAGTTTGGAGTTCCGAGGGTGTTGCAACCTTAATCAAATCTCTGCTAAGAGTAGAGCTTACAACCTGATATTTATTAGAGGATCCATATGACCAGGTTCTTTGAACCTTGCGCTAGTCTGAAAGGAGCTAGCTCTTATTGCCTTCGGGACTCCGACAACTTGAAGCTCCGAGAGGATAAAAATTCACGACACCAAAACTCCCAAAGGCCATAGTTGTGAAGTATTGTGGACCGTCGATCCTTGCATCCTTCAGAATCCTTCTCAACCTTTGATCTAGGGACTCCCTTGAGAACCTTGCTTAATCGTCCATCAACCAAGACACATGTCCATGGATCGAGTATCTCCAGGAGGTTTTTCCATGTTGGTGAAAGGTTACATCGCCGAAGTGACAAAGTTTGGAGTCCATATTAACCATCCATCATTAAGGATGTGTGTCGCTATATTTTGTAGTTCGGTGACTTGGAACTCCAGGAGGAAGTTGGAAACTACATGCCTAAATTCCTGAATGTTGGAGTCACGATTTAACGAGAGCCATTGATATGAAGGAACTTCAGGACCACTCATGACCATTTGATCTAGATGGTGGTTTGTTTGACGCTAACCTACTCTTGGAGAAAACAAGAGACTACATGTCCGAACCCCCGAAGTCTGAAGTGACAAAGTTACATGGACCGTTGATTCGAGGACACTCTGGATCCCTCTCTGATCGTTAGATCTACCACATGGTAAAATCAACGTTGAATACTCTGGGAGAAACAAGAAGTTTACACAACCAACCCCCCCCGAAGGCCAAAGTTGCGAAGCAACGGAGGTCGTAGATCTATGGATCTACATGGACAAATATCCACCGTGAGATTTGAGGGATGTTAGAGGGTCATCTATCTAGGGTGGTGTGGCTCGATGATGTCACCTAGGGTTATGTGGATCTACAAGTAACATGCCATGTGTCACCTAGATTCATTTGTTTGGTAGACCCCATAGGCCCATTAACGTGTGACAAGTGTCACCCATTGAAGGGCCATGTGTCACCTCAACCTTGTCGCGTATCACACCTGACACTCACCATTTTTTCCATTTGGAGAGAGGAGTATGCGAGACCCACCTGCATTTGCCTTCGTATCTAGTACGTTTCCACATGCAACGGTGGAGCGAGGCTAACCTCCTATCGAGGATCGATGATCGTGCTTGAATTGGTGTGGATATCTATGATCAGGGATGATTGCGAAGTCCCAACTAACCCAATGTTTATTTCCTTTCCCAAGTTCCTCAATGGAAACTAATCGCATGTGGTGGAATTGATGCCAAACATTGATCCTTCTGGATATACAGATTAATGGTCTAGGAGGATTGCAAAAGTTCAACACGCGCAGATGATAATTATTCCCCCGATATCTGTAACTCCTCTCCTACGTAGATTCATGGATCTATGTGGACACACCTTGACCATGGGATCCAATGAGTATTGGGAGACAACTGGTGGAAAATTTAGACTTTAGAGCTCTAAGAGGTTCAATAGGTAGGTTAGGCTAGGAACCCCAGAGGCTACCAGTCCTGAACTGACGTGGCCCGTCGACGTCACCTAGGGTGATGTGGACTCATGTTCTACATTCCACGTGTCATCCAGACTTGTACTTCTCACAGAACCTAAAAGACACTTAGAACGTGACACATGTCACCCCTTGACAAGGACACATGTCACTCCTTGCCCTGCCGTGTGTCATCCCACTGGTGCATGAATGCTCGATCAATGGTTAGTTGGGATGCTTCGGGAATCTGTAGGTTTGAGGTGTAGTTTCGAGAACAACCCGAAAGGCTGAAGTTTAGAGCTACATGGAAACACCTCGGGAGTTCATGATTTTAGGGCTCTGAGGAATGCGTGTGTAGAAAGAAAAAGGGGTGTCCAAAGCTGAATGCCAAACACACCTCTAGCCTATGTGTTGACTAAGGAATAGGCCTCACCGTTGGATTGGGTGATGGGTGGACTTCCACTGTAGATGTCTAAATAGTGGAAACAATATGAATGAGATGGTCTCACATGATCCATGACTAATAGTGCCCGGAGAGCTACGAGAGGCAATAACTTGATTTTAGAACTCAGATTTCAGTATGGTGGTAACCGTGAGGAAGCTCATGACGAGCATAATTCTGGTGGATATCCTGGAGTTGGGATTGAGATAGTTAAGGATTTTTTTTTTTATGATGCCCCATCCTTTAAAAGAGTACTTAGGGGCCGGGTCCATTACAAATTGGTATCAGAGCATGGAAACAACACTTGGCTTGCTTGGGCTCATGCACGAGTCACATAAAAATATTATTAAATAACTTTAAAGGGTAAACCCTAATCCCCCCCACCCTCTATAAGAAACTTGTCTGAACCTCGACTGAAGAGAGGAATGAAACCTTCTATTGTTGATAGATGTTTTGGAAATCTGCACTAAATATTGCTAATGTTTCCAAATAAAGAAGCTGAATTCATTTTGCAATGATACGTGTTGTTCATAAATTAATATATCATTAACAAACATAAAATGTTTTATCAGCACTCAAGTAGTCAGTAAACAATAGGAAAAATACAACGTAAGGGATGGTGACACACCATGATTTGGGGGGAAGCTCCCACAATAGAGAGGAACAATTTGATGAAAGGAGGGAAGTGGAAACCCCTCCAGATTTGGCCAAAACTGTAAGAATCCTCATGGCATAATTACAGAGTTGTAAGGATGAAAATGAAAGGCTGGTAAAGGAACATGAAAAGTAGACCAAAATTAATGCAATCTTACTGCAAAGTCTATCTGACATACAAAAGAAGCTACAACATGGTCCAACTTCCAGTCATGTGGATAGACATCACACTAAGAAAAATTCAAGTCCACTTGAGATACAAAAGCATAGTCTCGAAAGTGTCAACACCAGGAGGAGCACCTCAAGGAAGGCCCAACATGGAGCCAATAGGCACTCACCGAAAGATTCCTCTTAGGAAACTGACCACTCTAAGGAATCTTCTAGTGGCAAATCTAGTTCCCATTCCCAGATGAGAAGAAATAAGGGGAAACATTCCAAGAGTCATGAATATGAAGAATTCAAGAAATCCAAACCACCCACCTTCGATGGAGATATTAAGAAGGGGGAAGATGAAAATTTTTGGCTACTTGGCTTGAAGAAGTACTTCAGAGTCCATGACTAATCTAAAAACGTAAAGGCTCAGATAGCCATTTTCAACCTAAATGGGAAAGATTCCATTTGGTGGGAGGACCTTAAGAATGTGAAAGGAATCCATGAGAAGGACTTGTCATGGAAATAATTTGAGAAATAATTAAAAAAGATGTATCTGTCAGAAAAGTACTTTGATGGGAAGACCAAGGAATTCTATGAACTCAAGCTGGGAGAACTCACCATAGATGAGTATATCAACAAATTTCTTGAGCTGATGAGGTATATGCCCTACATAAATGATGAAAAAGTAAGGATGCACAAATTTATTAGTGGACTACCTCAGTTCTACTCGGATAGAATTGAGTTTGATGAGCTAAAGACTTTAGAAGACACTATTCTAAAGGCAAGGTATTGCTATGATCAATTCAAGAATAAGACAAAACCCCATAAATATTGGAAGAAGAAAAACAATTCGGGATTCAAGAAGAAGCGGTTTAAACCCTCAAGATTTAAGAACCATGGGAAAGGTTCTAGGACGAGACTTCATACTAGAAGTGTGTATCAACAAAACTTTCCACCCAAGATTGGAAATAAACTATTCAGAACAAACCCAAGTAATAATGATAACACAAAGAAATAACCCTTGAAATGTTGGGGTTGTGGAGAAGAACATTTGCCGAGGGATTGTCCACATAGGTAACAAAACAATAGGAGGGTCTACAATGTCCAAGAGGCTACCACAGTCAATGATGTGGCTAGGATCATGCCACAAATTTATGCAACCTTGGATAATAGACAAGATGACCACCAAGCTTTAGTGGTGGATATGGAAGGTATGATTTCCAACCATCATGTTTCCATTTTAATTGACCCTGGTTCTAATTTGGGTTATATTTCCCCTCAAACTGTTGAGAAATGTAAGTTGAAACAAATTAAACATGTTAAATCATGGCTGGTACAAATAGCCACTAGAACCAAAAGAAAGGTAACATAGGTCATACCAACATGCCAATTAATTATGAATGGATTACCCACCCGAGCAACCCTAAACATGATCCCTTTAGGATCTTATGACATGTTGATTGGCATGGACTGGTTTGCTACCCATAAAACCAAGTTGGACTGTTACAATAAAACTTTGGAGTGTGAATATGGAGAATGGAGAAGGATAACCCTACAAGGGATTCAAAAACCTGTCTCAGTGAGACAAATATCATCCCTCCAAGTGAAGAAGTATTGCAGAAAGTGATATCCCTTGCATGCAATACAAGTACTGAAATATATTGAGAATAACAAACCCAACCTAGAGGACCATCCCATATTAAGAGAGTTTAAATATGTATTCCCAAAAGAGGTGCCAGGTCTACCTCCAAGAAGGGACATTGACTTTTCAATAGAGCTTGTACTAGGAGCGGTTCCAATGTCTAGAACACCCTATAGAATGAGTACACCAGAGTTGTTGAGCTCAGACTACAACTAAAAGAGATGTGGGACAAAGGCTACTTTCAGCCTAATGTGTCTCCATGGGAAGCACCGACCTTGTTTTTAAAAAATAAGGATGGCACACTCAGATTGTGCATAGATTATAGAAAGTTCAATAAGGTGACCATCAAGAATAAGTATCCCTTACCAAGGATCGATGACTTGTTCAACCAATTAAGGGGTGCTACAATATTCTCCAAGATTGAATTGAGATATGGATACCACTAGGTCCTAATTAAGGATGAAGACATCCACAAAACAACCTTTAGAACAAGGTATGGTATGGTCACTATCAATTTTTGGTGGTGCCATTTGGGCTAACCAATGCACCAACCACTTTCATGTGCTTAATGAATAATGTACTCAATAAACTATTAGACATATTTGTATTGGTTTTCATTGATGATATCCTAATATATTCTAAGAATAGGGAAGAGCACGAAGAACATCTAAAATTAGTGCTCCAAGTACTAAGAGAACATGAGGTATATGATAATTTTAGTAAGTGTTACTTTTTCCAGAAACAAGTCCATTACTTAGGCCATGTTATTTTTGAAGAAGGCGTGGAAGTTGATCCTGATAAGATTAAAGCTATTATGGATTGTCCTGGCCAAAATGATGTATCTGATATCATATCCTTTATGGGCCTAGAAGGGTACTACAGGAGGTTCATAAAAATATTTTCCATGATTGGTTTCCCAATCACTTCCCTTGATAAAAAGGGGGTTAAATTCATTTGGACAACAAAATGTGAAGAAGGATTTCAAGAGCTGAAATACCTTCTAACCAATGGACTTGTGATAAATATTGTAGAACCAAAAAAGGAATTCCTTGTGTGTACAGATGCCTACAAGGAAGGGCTAAGAGGAGTCCTTATACAAGAAGGACATGTGATTTTCTATGAATCCATAAAATTGAATGAGCATGAATTCAACTATGTGACCCATGATATGGAATTGGCTCCCATAGTACACACTTTAAAAATGTGGAGGCATTACCTCTTAGGTAGGAGATTTGTGCTTATGACAGACCATAGTGGGTTAGATATTTGTTTGACCAACCAAAACTCAATGTTAGACAAGCTAGGTGGATGGCTTTCCTTAGTGAGTTTGATTTTGAAATCAAACATATCAAAAGAAAGAAGAATAGGGTGGTAGATGCCCTTAGTAAAATTATGAAAGTGGTTCACTTGGTAGCTGGAAGTGCCAGTGAATCAGACATCAAAGAGAGAGTCAAAAGTGCACAAAAAACATATGCATTTTTCAATATCGTGACATCATACCTAAAGAAAGAGCCCACATGGATAAAGTATGAAGGCTATCTGATGTTTAATGATGGCCTGCTAACTTACAAAGGTAGATTGTATATTCTGGATTGTGACGACTTGAAGAGGTTCATAATGGATGAACTACACAAAAGACCATATACTGGTCATCCTCGTTATCAAAAAATGATCACGACCACTAGGAGACTATTTTATTGTTCCAGACTGAAAAATGACATAGTTGATTACTTATCTAAGTGTTTAGAATGTCAGTAGGTTAAGGTAGAGCACCGGTCCCCAGCAAGGATGTTACAACCTCTACCAATTCCAAAATGGAAATGGGAAACCATCTCCATGGATTTCATCACAAGGCTACCAAAATCAACCAAATAGAACGACGCCATCATGGTAGTTGTGGAAAAACTGAGCAAGGTTGATCACTTCATTCCCATCAAGTAAACTTGCAAGGCAATAGACATTTCCATTATTTTCATGAAAGAGATATTTAGACTGCATGGAATGCCTAAGGAAATTATATTCGACAGAGACACAAAATTTACTTCAAACTTTTGGAAATCTATGTTTGCTGGTTTTGAAACAAAATTTCTATTTAGTACATCCTATCACCCTCAAAATGATGGAAAGACAGAGAGGGTAAACTAGGTGTTAAGGATGCATGTAATGCATCAACCAAATAAGTGGGAAGACTACCTACCACTGGTTGAATTTTCCTACAATAATGGCTATCAAGAGTCGTTGAAAATGAGCCCTTTTGAAGCCCTCTATGGAATGCAATGCAATATTCCAATCAACTGGAATAACTGACTGGACATAATCAAAATTAGGCCAGATATGCTAAAGGATATGATACAACAAGTAATTCAGATTCGACACAATCTTAAAATAGCCCAGGATAGACAGAAGAGTTATGCAGACAGAGAAAGAACTCTTAGAGAATTCAAAGCAAGGGATCATGTGTATCTCCAAGTTAAACCTAGGAAAATATCTTTGAAGATGGGAGCTTGTGCCAAGATGGCACCTCGGTATTGTGGACCCTTTGAAATATTGGATAGAGTGGGACCTGTAGCTAATAGGATAGCACTCCCTCCCACAGTGAAGGCACATGATGTTTTCCATGATTCGTTATTAAAGAAATATGTACATGATTCTAATCATATTATTGACTGGTCTGTGATTCAGGTGGAACCAGAGGGATAATTCCTACCAGAACCTCAATGCATACTAGATAGGAAGGAGACCCTGCTTAGGAAGAAAACCATTGCACAGGTGAAGGTGTAGTGGATTAGATGAGGCCACATGGGAAATGAAAGATTCCATGGGACAAGCATATCCCATTTTGTTTACTTCTGTACATACATAGTGTATAGGCAGATAAAACATCAAGGACGATGTTCCTTTAAGGGGAGGGGATTGTAACACCTTATTTTCCCTTGTATGTAAATATGACTATAATTGGACAAGAGACTATGAAAGACTAGATATGTGTGAATGACTGATTTGATGAACCTTCGTATAAAAAGGTCAATGTATGTATTTTCTCTTGTTAATAGGAAATGGGTAAGTGTTGCATAACTAATGAAAGTGGGGGTTTTCCAAGATATACCATCGATGCTATGAGAGAGATGGTGAGGGGAACCAGGAATGGTTGAAATGATCCCCACCAAACCAATACTCTACTAGAATTAATGACTCAGAACAATACTTTGACCGATATAATTAATTACCAGTCAACGTGGTAGCTGGGAGAGTCCTCCTCGAGAGTTAATGAGGAGATGTGGCAGAGTACCCATTTGTAATACTCTAGACCTGACCAAAAGTTGGGGAT
>JZKD02S1846394.1:25423-49223 GCA_000966675.3 Picea glauca | reverse complement strand
AAGAGAAAATCTGTCAGGAGAAGTGGTAGCTGAGAAATAGTTCAATGAAGAGGAGCCTGCAAGAGTGAATATTGCAGTAGAGTGGAGATCTAAGACCACAAAGGGAGAATATGTCTCAGGAAATCAGTGTGATTCACCCATCGACGAGGAGGGATTGTAGTGAGCTAGTATACAATAGAAGAACCAGCCAATGGAGAAGTTGGAGAAGGTGATCGAAGAGGTCAAAGAGTTGATGTTGAGGTCGACAACAGAAGTAGTCAACAAGAGGAAACTGGATGAAAGAAAACCTACACGAGAAGCAGTGATGATGCAATAGGAACAATGGCGAAGTAGAGGAACTGAGAGACAGCCCCAGGAGAAAGTTTGGGATCTAGGTGGATTTCATCCACATTGGAATCTCATGAGTAGGAGCTCATTATTTTTTCCTCTATGGAGTATGATGCAGGAGAATCTCTCCATCTCAACACATTCCAGCTAATCCACACACGTGGTGCACACTTAAAGAAGGAGAGGCATCGTCCTCTTCAAATGTTTCAACGAGGATCCAAGGCATGATCCACACATTAATTGGATACAAGATGGAATGTTGGAGTTACTTCACACAAACCTAGGATTTATTTTTCCTAAGTTTTTCCTTGTTTATTATTCATAATTAGTCATTATCTAGTCTCCTATATTTTAGGGTAGAATATTCCACCTGGAGAATATTCTCTTTCAGTTGACACTTCAGCTTGACTAGTTGAGTTGAGTTTAGATGTTGCATTGGTTTTATCACCATGAAACATTGGGATCATCACCATGCTAATTCAACCTTGCATTGGGATCATCACCAAAATGGTGCATTAGCCTTGATTCCTTGAGTTAACTCCTCACTACTCTTTGTTCAGTCAGTTAACATAACACTAGTTGACTAGTTAACTCCACTAGGTGGTAGTTCTCTCCCATAATTGCCTGAGAGACTAGACTAGGTGGAAGTTCACTCCTGTAACTGTTGGTGTGTGTCTAGATCACTCTAGACCACCACTATGGTGCATTGTTTCACCTCCAATGCACACTCATTGATCTATACAGAGTATATCATGTGTAAATTATTCATTATTCACAATGGTTAATGAGAATTCTTTCATTTCTTCTTTCTCAGTTTCTCTCTGTAAATGTGTGGATTATTATTTAGCTAGATATATTCTATGTAGGTTCAACACATTTACATGGTATCAGATCCGACGAACTGCTAAGTAAAAGCTACACCAAATTTTTTTGCAGGTACAAAAGATTGAAGACAACAGAAAGATGGAATTCCAAAAGGATTTCATACTTACACCTTACAACTATTTTGCATGGAAGGAGAAAACAACCATTCATATCCGAACCAGAGGGTTGTACAATTTAACCTTGAATATAGATACAAAACTAACATAAACCATAGAAAAATCAAAGTACTTAAATCGCATGGATGAGGCTCTCAAAACAATTTGCAGTCTTATTTATCCCGATGTCCTTTTTCACATATATTCCTGTAAGACTCCCAATGAAGCTTGGACCATCTTGGAAGGGATATTTGGAAAATAGGATGAGATAAGGGGACACATGATGGAGGTGGAGCTGCTCACATTGGATCCAAAAAGCTTCGAGAATATCCAAGATTTCTTTACAAAATTCAAGGATTTACTGTCACAACTCAAGTCTTGTGGGGTTGATAAATCAAAGGAGGAGAAACAAATGGTTCTCACCATTCTCTCCAAGGTTGGTCCTGAATTATTTGTATTCATATCTACATTCCATATTATTATATTCGCCTTTGGAGCCACCTAGAATATGCCTTCTCTTGAGGACTTTATCGAATCCCTGACATAAGAGAAAACCAAGCTCATCAACATGGGCACAATCAAAGGCCCAAGGGTGCATGCACTCTCTATGCATGATGGAAACCAAAAATATCATAAATATAAATATAAATATAAGCAGAAATATCATGCACATCCGAAGAAGGAAGAGTACACAAAGCCCTTCGTCGATGCCTCTAGATCCAAAGGAGAAAAGGGAAGAAAATGGGAGAAATGCATGTACTATCACAAAGGATTCCATTCAGAATCTGCATGCATGAAAAAACAAATAGATATTATGTCTCAAATACTTCATAAAAACAACCTTGAATATTTCATCCTCGAGAGTGCCAAGAATAAGAAGCTAGAATATCTAAATTCCAAGAAAGACAATTCTAGCCATGCCTTGATTGCCATCAACTCCTCTCCCGAGGCTTGGATCATTGATTCAAGAACATCACATCACATGGCTGCATTAGAAGTAGTATATTCTTCTTTGGATGCATGTAAAGGTCCTCCTATTATGATGGGGGACAACTCTTCTGTCAAAGTCACCGACAAAGGAAGGATTGAACTCACCAACGAAAGCTTCGAGAATGTGTTGCATGTTCCCAAAATTTATGTCAACCTTTGATTTGTGTATCAAATGAAGAATTCCAACATCAGAAAGAAATTCATATTCACACCAAATTCTGTGTACATCTACAACATGAAAACCAATTTCGGGGTTGCTACCGGTGAGGTAAATCATCAGTCGAGATTGTATACATTTTCAGAATTCATTGAACCCGATTCTTCTTTACTGCTTAGTCATGCTGATGAAAGTAGTAGGATATGGCATGAAAGGTTTGGAAATTTGAATTTAAGATACATGCAACAACTTAGCATGCATAGATTGGTTGATGGTATACCAGACATCCATTTCTCCAAGGGAGTGTGTGAGGGATGTGTTCTCAGGAAACACCCTCAAGAGAAATTCGATAAAGGAAAGTCTTAGAGAGATTATGTACCTTTAGATATGATCCACAGTGACCTTATGGGTCCTTTTCTGCATCCATCCATCAACAAAACAAGGTTTTTTCTCATTTTTGTTGATGATTTCTGACGTTTTACATGGATCTACTTTCTCAGGAAAAAATCTAAGCTCTTTCAACACCTCAAAGATTTCAAAGCCCTGGTCGAGACATAGTCTGAAAAGAATATCAAAGTCCTATGAAATGATAATGGGGGAGATTATGTAAATCATGAGATCCATAATATTTTCCATGAGGTAGGGATTCAGTTGCAACACACAGTTCCCTATACTCCACAACAAAATGGAGTTGTTGAGCGGAAAAATCGATCTCTAAAGGAGAAGGCATCTTGCATGTTGCATGAAAAGTCACTACCACAAATACTATGGGCCGAAGCACTTAAATATTCATCATACATCCAAAACATATCTCCCCATAGATCTGTCAAGGATAAGACCCCCTATGAGGCTTGGAACGGCCTCAAACTGGAAGTGACCCACTTTCGCATTTTCGGTTCACATGCATGGGCCATGATTCCATCTGAAAAGAGGAAGACACTTGATCCACAGAGCACTGAGTGCATTTTTGTTGGATACCCTAATGGTGTGAAGGGATATTGGCTTATCGATCTTTCCTCAAGCCGAATAATCATTGAGTGTAGTGTACAATTCGAGGAAAGTGTCTCGCATGTACCTCAACAGCCGCATGCAGACACCTTCACTCTTCCATCTGTCCGAGATGATAAGCATGCACATGATGAATCTTCTTCATATGAGAGTTCTGATTCAAAGGACTCAGATGATTCAAATTTAGAGTCAATATAGTTGGATGCAGAGTCAGAGCATCCAGATGTAGTTGCAGAGCTAGAGTAGAGGCCCAAGTGGGCACAAACTACTCTTTAGGATGCAGGGGATCCTGTCAATGATCCAGTCGATACCAGGAGGAATTGATATGATTTCAAGGAGCCTCCTGTTGCACTCAATTCCATTGAACCATTTCCTTCCAAGCATCTTTTGTTGGTTCAGTCTTCATATCCACAGTTTTATGGTGAGGCTGCTGGAAATCCATTTTTGGAATCCACCATGCAGGAGGAGTACAACTCCCTCCTCAAGAACCAAACCTGGGATTTGGTTCCTCTTCCTTTTGGGAAGAAACTTGTTAGATGCAGATGGGTCTATAGGACCAAGAGCACAGTAGATGGATAGATCAATAGATACAAAGCCAGGCATGTCACCAAAGGCTTTCAGTAGGTTCATGGTATTGACTATGATGATACCTTCACTCCAGTAGAAAAGATGGATTCCATAAGATTGGAACTTGCCATTGCGAAAACCAAGGGATGGGAAGTCCATCAGATGGACGTGAAGAATGCATTTCTTCATGGTGATCTCTTTGAGTATATCTACATGGAGCATCCCCAGGGATTTATGCAGGACTCATCTTTGGTATGTCGACTGAAGAAGTCACTTTATGGCCTCAAGTAGGCTCCGAGGGCATGGTATGCCAAGATGGATTCCTACCTGTTGTCACAGAACTTTGTACATTGTAAATCAAAACCAAATGTCTACATGCTNTACACAAAGCCCTTCGTCGATGCCTCTAGATCCAAAGGAGAAAAGGGAAGAAAATGGGAGAAATGCATGTACTATCACAAAGGATTCCATTCAGAATCCGCATGCATGAAAAAACAAATAGATATTATGTCTCAAATACTTCATAAAAACAACCTTGAATATTGCATCCTCGAGAGTGCCAAGAATAAGAAGCTAGAATATCTAAATTCCAAGAAAGACAATTCTAGCCATGCCTTGATTGCCATCAACTCCTCTCCCAAGGCTTGGATCATTGATTCAAGAACATCACATCACATGGCTGCATTAGAAGTAGTATATTCTTCTTTGGATGCATGTAAAGGTCCTCCTATTATGATGGGGGACAACTCTTCTGTCAAAGTCACCGACAAAGGAAGGATTGAACTCACCAACGAAAGCTTCGAGAATGTGTTGCATGTTCCCAAACTTTATGTCAACCTTTGATTTTTGTATTAGATGAAGAATTACGACATCAGAAAGAAATTCATATTCACACCAAATTCTGTGGACATCTACAACATGAAAACCAATTTCGGGGTTGCTACCGGTGAGGTAAATCATCAGTCGAGATTGTATACATTTTCAGAATTCATTGAACCTGATTCTGCTTTACTGCTTAGTCATGCTGATGAAAGTAGTAGGATATGGCACGAAAGGTTTGGAAATTTGAATTTAAGATACATGCAACAACTTAGCATGCATAGATTGGTTGATGGTATACCAGACATCCATTTCTCCAAGGGAGTGTGTGAGGGATGTGTTCTCGGGAAACACCCTCAAGAGAAATTCGATAAAGGAAAGTCTTAGAGAGATTATGTACCTTTAGATATGATCCACAGTGACCTTATGGGTCCTTTTATGCATCCATCCATCAACAAAACAAGGTTTTTTCTCATTTTTGTTGATGATTTCTCACGTTTTACATGGATCTACTTTCTCAGGCAAAAATCTAAGGTCTTTCAACACCTCAAAGATTTCAAAGCCCTGGTCGAGACACAGTCTGAAAAGAATATCAAAGTCCTCTGAAATGATAATGGGGGAGATTGTGTAAATCACGAGATCCATAATAGTTTCCATGAGGTAGGGATTCGGTTGCAACACACAGTTCCCTATACTCCACAACAAAATGGAGTTGTTGAGCGGAAAAATCGATCTCTAAAGGAGAAGGCATCTTGCATGTTGCATGAAAATTCACTACCACAAATACTATGGGCCAAAGAACTTAAATATTCATCATACATCCAAAACAGATCTCCCCATAGATCTGTCAAGGATAAGACCCCCTATGAGGCTTGGAACGGCCTCAAACTGGAAGTGACCCACTTTCGCATTTTCGGTTCACGTGCATGGGCCATGATTCCATCTGAAAAGAGGAAGACACTTGATCCACAGAGCACTAAGTGCATTTTTGTTGGATACCCTAATGGTGTGAAGGGATATTGGCTTATCGATCTTTCCTCAAGCCGAATAATCATTGAGTGTAGTGTACAATTCAAGGAAAGTGTCTCGCATGTACCTCAACAGCCGCATGCAGACACCTTCACTCTTCCATCTGTCCGAGATGATAAGCATGCACATGATGAATCTTCTTCATATGAGAGTTCTAATTCAAAGGACTCAGATGATTCAAATTTAGAGTCAATATAGTTGGATGCAGAGTCAGAGCATCCAGATGTAGTTGCAGAGCTAGAGTAGAGGCCCAAGTGGGCACAAACTACTCTTTAGGATGCAGGGGATCCTGTCAATGATCCAGTCGATACCAGGAGGAATTGATATGATTTCAAGGAGCCTCCTGTTGCACTCAATTCCATTGAACCATTTCCTTCCAAGCATCTTTTGTTGGTTCAGTCTTCATATCCACAGTTTTATGGTGAGGCTGCTGGAAATCCATTTTTGGAATCCACCATGCAGGAGGAGTACAACTCCCTCCTCAAGAACCAAACCTGGGATTTGGTTCCTCTTCCTTTTGGGAAGAAACTTGTTAGATGCAGATGGGTCTATAGGACCAAGAGCACAGTAGATGGATAGATCAATAGATACAAAGCCAGGCATGTCACCAAAGGCTTTCAGTAGGTTCATGGTATTGACTATGATGATACCTTCACTCCAGTAGAAAAGATGGATTCCATAAGATTGGAACTTGCCATTGCGAAAACCAAGGGATGGGAAGTCCATCAGATGGACGTGAAGAATGCATTTCTTCATGGTGATCTCTTTGAGTATATCTACATGGAGCATCCCCAGGGATTTATGCAGGACTCATCTTTGGTATGTCGACTGAAGAAGTCACTTTATGGCCTCAAGTAGGCTCCGAGGGCATGGTATGCCAAGATGGATTCCTACCTGTTGTCACAGAACTTTGTACATTGTAAATCAAAACCAAATGTCTACATGCTNTTTATAACCCAAAGGATAGAATTGTTTCCTAAGTGCAGAAATGAAACTCTTCCATGATGGAAATACATTACCCACTTGTTGTGTTCCCTTTTGTAGCTTGCTTTTCCACCATATGAGAGTTGTACCTGCAAGTCTCAAAGATGCCAACTTAATTTGTGTGGCCTCATCCTTGATCTATTTCACACTGCAGTATACCTCCATCTGCTTGATGCAATTGTCAATTTTTTCTAGATTTACTTCACCATCATGTATGGGCAACTCAAATTTAACATCAAGTTTTAACAATGGCATTTCATTCTTATTTTTATGAACATTTTTCTTTCCATTAGATTTAGAACTTGAACTTGAAGAAGAAGGAGAAGAAGGAGGTGATGATGGAGGTGAAGGAGGAATCTGAAGATGGTCCTCTTCCTCTTCATTTTTTCCCTTTGAAGATTCACCCAAAACTGGTCTCTTTTGTTCCAAGTAATCCTCGTACAAAACTTTCACTATCTCCGACATAGCAAGGAAAATTTTCCAGAATTCTTTCTCATCCTGAGAAATCCCTTCTTCCAATGCCATATTCTCACTGTGAGAAGCTCTTTTTATCAATCCAATTAATGGATTCTCTGCAACAAGATCGCCTTCACCATGCTATAGCTTTTCCCTGGTTAACATGCAAAACTCAAATCCAGATGTCAACTATCTTTGATACCACTTGATCCGTAGGATCTTTTAATGACTATGGTTGAGTTTTAATTTTGCATGCATTAATTATCCAATTGAGAAGCTTAATGAAAGAATGAGGAAAAGAGAGGAATTATGACATCCATATACACATATGCAGATCTAAAATGAAATAATAGACAACAAACCATAACACGAGAATTGATAACAGAGTTCAACACAACTTTGCGTACGTATCTGGGCCTTTGTCTCTATGGGGGAGGCTTTTTTATTTCTATTCAAAATCTCAAAAGTACATTGCAGCAGTGCCAATTGGCTACAAGAATGATCTGGTCATGTTCTTCCAGATCTCTAGAACCCTGCAAAGAAAACGACATGCAAAACGGATGTCCGGAGCTCCCATAAATGGCATGCAAGCATCTGCTCCTCAATAGCTTCCCTGCATAAAAATGGCTTTGGCTTGGCTTCTCTTCAATGTAACTCTACTTTGACTGTCCTCCATGGCCTCAAATAGGCCTGGTTTTTATAGATCTGAAGTTGGTTATCCATCCCCAACTTCCTCCCAAAATTTGGGCTCCAAAAATGCCCAATATCTCCCAAAAATGGGCCAAATCCTCCATTAACAGGCAATAAATCAAACAAAATCCCGAACTATATAATAAAAATCCATTTGGTATAAAAATATGGGCGCAACCCCCAAAATGCATGCCCCTAGTCATATGGGAGGTGGCCATGTGGTCGAGCACTCCACCTGTCTGGGTTGGCTCCTGGTTCTGTGGCGTGTAGGCATAGGACCGTTGGTCTAACAACCTTTCCCGTGCGCGCACCCTGTTCGGAATAGGGTCTGGGTCATATGGAACCCACCCATGAACCAAGGGCTAGTCCCTATCCACAATAGTCCTACGTATAAGGTAAGTCCCCTGCCTGTGGTCGTGGTCATATGTCTGTGCCGAGGGTTGGGGCTAAGCCCCATCCTTTTTCCCCGCTGAATAATACATTAATCAAAAATAAATAAAAAATTCATCGTATAGATGTTAAGAAACACTAGTGGCCCGAGTGGTTAGCCTAGTCCTTCTAGTCCACATCTCGGAGGAGAGGTCGGGGGTTCGACCCTGGTTAAACCATATAATTTTACATAAACCATGAGCCAACCACAGGGTGCCACGTGGTAGCCCATGACTGGGCCACGTGGCACATCAACAACCAAACAAAAACTACCAAGTGTCGAATGGTGACTTGTCCACGTGCCTACCACCAGTCACTGTACCTACCTAGTCACTACCCTGTCACCCTTGCCACGTGTCTGCCACGTCAGCTTGTGCCACGTGTCACCCTTACAGTGGTGACACGTGTCACCCACTGACTGGTCCAATTGTCTTTCATACGCAACATGACCTACCCCGTGTCATCTCCAGGAGATGCCACGTCAGTTGTATGTCTATACGACCTATACAGTTAGCCTACCACGTGGCACTGTACGGACTATACAGATTGTACAGTCATCCCCTTTTTTTGCCTGTTTAGGTTTTTGGACAAAACGCGATATCTTTCACATACGAAGCCTGTTTGACGAAGTAAATATATGGACGGAATCAGGAAGACGAGACAGACGCAATGGAGTTGGTTTCGTTGGATTCTGAGAACTTTCATTTTTTAGCCTTTTTTAGCCTTGTCAAGCATCTGGATCCGATTTCAGATCAATCGAAGAGATGTTATATTCATTGGAGGAGTTGAGATATTCCTACCAAGCAACCGAGGATAGGCTAGAACAAATGTTGTAGAGGCGACAGGGAGACAACAAGCAGAAAATTTCAAGGAGGAGAAGGAATAGATACTAATGTTTGTCCCAATAGAGGGAGAAGAGAATTCAACAGAATCACTCGACATTTTTAGCCAGGGAACTAAACCGGAGGTGACTGTAGCACTAGAGCCTATAGCAGAAGTGGAAGCAGACAACATAGAATTTTCTAGTCAGTGTCAAGAATTAGAATCTCTTGAGAGGAGAGTGGTAGTGCAAAGAGTGCACATCCAACAGGCTAAGTTGGAAGTAGATGAAGGACTACACCAGCATGAGAAGCAGCTGGAGGAAGATGAAAAGGAAACAGTCGAAGGACTGTAAAGAGAAAATCTGTCAGGAGAAGTGGTAGCTGAGAAATAGTTCAATGAAGAGGAGCCTGCAAGAGTGAATATTGCAGTAGAGTGGAGATCTAAGACCACAAAGGGAGAATATGTCTCAGGAAATCAGTGTGATTCACCCATCGACGAGGAGGGATTGTAGTGAGCTAGTATACAATAGAAGAACCAGCCAATGGAGAAGTTGGAGAAGGTGATCGAAGAGGTCAAAGAGTTGATGTTGAGGTCGACAACAGAAGTAGTCAACAAGAGGAAACTGGATGAAAGAAAACCTACACGAGAAGCAGTGATGATGCAATAGGAACAATGGCGAAGTAGAGGAACTGAGAGACAGCCCCAGGAGAAAGTTTGGGATCTAGGTGGATTTCATCCACATTGGAATCTCATGAGTAGGAGCTCATTATTTTTTCCTCTATGGAGTATGATGCAGGAGAATCTCTCCATCTCAACACATTCCAGCTAATCCACACACGTGGTGCACACTTAAAGAAGGAGAGGCATCGTCCTCTTCAAATGTTTCAACGAGGATCCAAGGCATGATCCACACATTAATTGGATACAAGATGGAATGTTGGAGTTACTTCACACAAACCTAGGATTTATTTTTCCTAAGTTTTTCCTTGTTTATTATTCATAATTAGTCATTATCTAGTCTCCTATATTTTAGGGTAGAATATTCCACCTGGAGAATATTCTCTTTCAGTTGACACTTCAGCTTGACTAGTTGAGTTGAGTTTAGATGTTGCATTGGTTTTATCACCATGAAACATTGGGATCATCACCATGCTAATTCAACCTTGCATTGGGATCATCACCAAAATGGTGCATTAGCCTTGATTCCTTGAGTTAACTCCTCACTACTCTTTGTTCAGTCAGTTAACATAACACTAGTTGACTAGTTAACTCCACTAGGTGGTAGTTCTCTCCCATAATTGCCTGAGAGACTAGACTAGGTGGAAGTTCACTCCTGTAACTGTTGGTGTGTGTCTAGATCACTCTAGACCACCACTATGGTGCATTGTTTCACCTCCAATGCACACTCATTGATCTATACAGAGTATATCATGTGTAAATTATTCATTATTCACAATGGTTAATGAGAATTCTTTCATTTCTTCTTTCTCAGTTTCTCTCTGTAAATGTGTGGATTATTATTTAGCTAGATATATTCTATGTAGGTTCAACACATTTACATGGTATCAGATCCGACGAACTGCTAAGTAAAAGCTACACCAAATTTTTTTGCAGGTACAAAAGATTGAAGACAACAGAAAGATGGAATTCCAAAAGGATTTCATACTTACACCTTACAACTATTTTGCATGGAAGGAGAAAACAACCATTCATATCCGAACCAGAGGGTTGTACAATTTAACCTTGAATATAGATACAAAACTAACATAAACCATAGAAAAATCAAAGTACTTAAATCGCATGGATGAGGCTCTCAAAACAATTTGCAGTCTTATTTATCCCGATGTCCTTTTTCACATATATTCCTGTAAGACTCCCAATGAAGCTTGGACCATCTTGGAAGGGATATTTGGAAAATAGGATGAGATAAGGGGACACATGATGGAGGTGGAGCTGCTCACATTGGATCCAAAAAGCTTCGAGAATATCCAAGATTTCTTTACAAAATTCAAGGATTTACTGTCACAACTCAAGTCTTGTGGGGTTGATAAATCAAAGGAGGAGAAACAAATGGTTCTCACCATTCTCTCCAAGGTTGGTCCTGAATTATTTGTATTCATATCTACATTCCATATTATTATATTCGCCTTTGGAGCCACCTAGAATATGCCTTCTCTTGAGGACTTTATCGAATCCCTGACATAAGAGAAAACCAAGCTCATCAACATGGGCACAATCAAAGGCCCAAGGGTGCATGCACTCTCTATGCATGATGGAAACCAAAAATATCATAAATATAAATATAAATATAAGCAGAAATATCATGCACATCCGAAGAAGGAAGAGTACACAAAGCCCTTCGTCGATGCCTCTAGATCCAAAGGAGAAAAGGGAAGAAAATGGGAGAAATGCATGTACTATCACAAAGGATTCCATTCAGAATCTGCATGCATGAAAAAACAAATAGATATTATGTCTCAAATACTTCATAAAAACAACCTTGAATATTTCATCCTCGAGAGTGCCAAGAATAAGAAGCTAGAATATCTAAATTCCAAGAAAGACAATTCTAGCCATGCCTTGATTGCCATCAACTCCTCTCCCGAGGCTTGGATCATTGATTCAAGAACATCACATCACATGGCTGCATTAGAAGTAGTATATTCTTCTTTGGATGCATGTAAAGGTCCTCCTATTATGATGGGGGACAACTCTTCTGTCAAAGTCACCGACAAAGGAAGGATTGAACTCACCAACGAAAGCTTCGAGAATGTGTTGCATGTTCCCAAAATTTATGTCAACCTTTGATTTGTGTATCAAATGAAGAATTCCAACATCAGAAAGAAATTCATATTCACACCAAATTCTGTGTACATCTACAACATGAAAACCAATTTCGGGGTTGCTACCGGTGAGGTAAATCATCAGTCGAGATTGTATACATTTTCAGAATTCATTGAACCCGATTCTTCTTTACTGCTTAGTCATGCTGATGAAAGTAGTAGGATATGGCATGAAAGGTTTGGAAATTTGAATTTAAGATACATGCAACAACTTAGCATGCATAGATTGGTTGATGGTATACCAGACATCCATTTCTCCAAGGGAGTGTGTGAGGGATGTGTTCTCAGGAAACACCCTCAAGAGAAATTCGATAAAGGAAAGTCTTAGAGAGATTATGTACCTTTAGATATGATCCACAGTGACCTTATGGGTCCTTTTCTGCATCCATCCATCAACAAAACAAGGTTTTTTCTCATTTTTGTTGATGATTTCTGACGTTTTACATGGATCTACTTTCTCAGGAAAAAATCTAAGCTCTTTCAACACCTCAAAGATTTCAAAGCCCTGGTCGAGACATAGTCTGAAAAGAATATCAAAGTCCTATGAAATGATAATGGGGGAGATTATGTAAATCATGAGATCCATAATATTTTCCATGAGGTAGGGATTCAGTTGCAACACACAGTTCCCTATACTCCACAACAAAATGGAGTTGTTGAGCGGAAAAATCGATCTCTAAAGGAGAAGGCATCTTGCATGTTGCATGAAAAGTCACTACCACAAATACTATGGGCCGAAGCACTTAAATATTCATCATACATCCAAAACATATCTCCCCATAGATCTGTCAAGGATAAGACCCCCTATGAGGCTTGGAACGGCCTCAAACTGGAAGTGACCCACTTTCGCATTTTCGGTTCACATGCATGGGCCATGATTCCATCTGAAAAGAGGAAGACACTTGATCCACAGAGCACTGAGTGCATTTTTGTTGGATACCCTAATGGTGTGAAGGGATATTGGCTTATCGATCTTTCCTCAAGCCGAATAATCATTGAGTGTAGTGTACAATTCGAGGAAAGTGTCTCGCATGTACCTCAACAGCCGCATGCAGACACCTTCACTCTTCCATCTGTCCGAGATGATAAGCATGCACATGATGAATCTTCTTCATATGAGAGTTCTGATTCAAAGGACTCAGATGATTCAAATTTAGAGTCAATATAGTTGGATGCAGAGTCAGAGCATCCAGATGTAGTTGCAGAGCTAGAGTAGAGGCCCAAGTGGGCACAAACTACTCTTTAGGATGCAGGGGATCCTGTCAATGATCCAGTCGATACCAGGAGGAATTGATATGATTTCAAGGAGCCTCCTGTTGCACTCAATTCCATTGAACCATTTCCTTCCAAGCATCTTTTGTTGGTTCAGTCTTCATATCCACAGTTTTATGGTGAGGCTGCTGGAAATCCATTTTTGGAATCCACCATGCAGGAGGAGTACAACTCCCTCCTCAAGAACCAAACCTGGGATTTGGTTCCTCTTCCTTTTGGGAAGAAACTTGTTAGATGCAGATGGGTCTATAGGACCAAGAGCACAGTAGATGGATAGATCAATAGATACAAAGCCAGGCATGTCACCAAAGGCTTTCAGTAGGTTCATGGTATTGACTATGATGATACCTTCACTCCAGTAGAAAAGATGGATTCCATAAGATTGGAACTTGCCATTGCGAAAACCAAGGGATGGGAAGTCCATCAGATGGACGTGAAGAATGCATTTCTTCATGGTGATCTCTTTGAGTATATCTACATGGAGCATCCCCAGGGATTTATGCAGGACTCATCTTTGGTATGTCGACTGAAGAAGTCACTTTATGGCCTCAAGTAGGCTCCGAGGGCATGGTATGCCAAGATGGATTCCTACCTGTTGTCACAGAACTTTGTACATTGTAAATCAAAACCAAATGTCTACATGCTTAGGACGACTGATTCAATTCTACTTTTAGTTATGTATGTCGATGTTTTTTTGATCACCGGGTGCTTGACTTCAACGATTGTTACAGTCAAGAGGATTCTACATGACAGGTTTTTGATGACAGACATGGGTCTGCTACACTTCTTCCTTGGACTTGAAATCAATCAGGATGAATCAAGCATCAAACTATCTCAGGCCAAGTATGCATGAGATCCCCTTGAGAGATTTCACATGACAGACTGCAAGTCTACTCCGACTCCTTTCCTATCAGGAGTCAAACTTGAGGATAGCGGGGAGACTCCACTTGTTGACAACACACTATATAGACAACTAGTGGGGATCTTGTTGTATCTCACACACTCCATACTAGAACTCTCATATGTAGTTGGCATAGTTTCTAGGGTCATGCAGGAGCCACATGAGCTACATTGGAAAGATGCAAAGCATATCCTTCGATACATACAAGGCACCGTCACCTATGGGATTCATTATGCAATAGACTCTACATTATATCTCATTAGGTTTATTGATTATGACTGGGCTGGCGATAACGCTGATTGCAAGTCCACATCTGGTTACTCACTCAATCTTGGTTCCAGGCCTATCTTCAGCCGAGGTAGAGTACAGAGGGGTAGTCAACATAACCATTCAGGCTATGTGGATACAACATTTTCTCACTGAGTTGGGCATTTAGTTTCATYAGTCGATCATCATCTGATGTGACAACCAGAGCACTCTGAAGTTCTACAGAGATCCARTTCAGAGGTAGTGGACGAAGCACATTGATATCAACATGCACTACATACGTGACTTATTAAATGAGGGGATTATTGACTTACAATTATTTCCTTCAACATAACATAYGACAGACATATTCACCAAGACCTTCACTAATAAGAAGTTCCATTCTCTACAAATTCATCTTGGAGTGAAGGACACAGTTGCCTAGCAAYTGTARTTCTTCTTTTTACTTACATTGTACCTTGAGAGGGGGTTTTTCCCATGAGGTTTTCCCTCTTTCCTCACTTTATTTTCAGTGTATCTTTTTTATTTGGGTACCTAACATGGCCTCGTTTCCGGGGCCTATTATTTTTTTTCACCATAGTGATGTTTAGGGGGGGTGTTGGAGTTACTTCAGACACACCTAGGATTTTTTTTTCCTAAGGTTTTTCCTTGTTTATTAGTCATAATTATTCATTATCCAGTCTCCTATATTTTAGGGTAGAATATTCCACCTGGAGAATATTATCTTTCAGTTGACACTTCAATTTGACTAGTTGAGTTGATTTTAGATGTTGCATTGGTTTAATCATCATGCAACATTGGGATCATCAACATGATAATTCTACCTTCCATTGGTATCATCACCAAACTGGCACATTAGCCTTGATTTCGTGAGTTAACTCCTCATTACTCTCTGTTCACTCAGTTAACTGAAGACTAGTTGACTAGTTAACTCAACTAGGTGGCAGTTCACTCCCATAACTGCCTTAGAGACTAGACTAGGTGGCAGTTCACTCCTGTAACTTTTGGTGTGTGTCCAGATCACTCTAGACCACCACTATGGCACATTGGTTCACCTCTAATGAAAACTCATTGATCTATAAAAAGTATATCATGTGTAAATTATTCATTATTCACAACGGTTAATGAGAATTCTTTCATTTCTTTCTCTCCTTCTCCTTCTTTCTCAAATTCTTTTTGCAAATGTGTGTATTATTGTTTAGCTAGATCTATTCTATGCAGGTTAAACACATTTACATGGAATATCATAATCATGCCTTTGAACGAACAGGATACGAGGTCTCCATTAATAAGTTGATGCCAAGATGGATCTGCATCCGATTTGGAACCGATAACCATTATTGTAATTTGGCCTTTTGATAAAAACAAAGGTTGGTGATTTGAAACCATTAGGAATCTTGCGAGGGAATCTCACAGAGCCCCTCTTGTATAAATCTTTGTATTGTAAGAAAATTATAGGTTATACAGTTAGGTGGCAGACTGTTAGACAATTTTAGTGAGATGGTAGAAGGTTTTGGGGTCAGCTTTGAGTTAGACAATATGTGTTGTAAGAAGAGACATAGAGAGCCGACACTCAGTTGTAGCTCAGACTCCACCATTGTAATTTGGCATTCCACCATTAATATAAAATGATAGTTTTCCTGTTTTATCTTTCTGTTAAATGGATGCTAAGATGTGAATGTCTTTTACATGTTTGTGAATTGTAGATGGATGTCAGAAATCGTCTGTAGGGATATAGATACAGTCTTCAATTTGTGAGTGTGTTAATTTAAGTCTGGAACTCTAGGCTAAGTGCAAAGAGTGTGTGACAGAGATGGAAAAATCTGTAAGCCGACACAATGAGTGTGGGTCTAAACTCAATGGAGTAAGAAGAGAAGTTGTTAGGTGGGCACACCAGATTTACCTACAGACTCAGGGAGAAATTTCAAGGCAATTAGGTCCCTTGAAAATAAAGATTGTGTGGAGAGAGGAACAACGCAGAGTTATTGAAAACTATGGAATACTCTTCCATGAGGGAATTGAGATTACGTGAGCATACCAAGGAAGTACATGGTTGAGGGTATGAAAGAATCCCACAATTTTTGAACATTTTGGTGAAGGGCGGTTTTGCAAGAAGTGCATCGACAAAGGAAAGTAGATTCCTTAAGCTTTCCATAAAGTGAGGGAGAATTTGTCGAAGAACTGAGCCAAGTGAAAGGAGCGCACCTAAGGTGTCAAGAGTTGACCTTATAAGCTTAGGAGGAAGGGCAAGGAATTGCTAGGAGGGCATGAGGACATCCCAGAGGAACTTGGAACCTTGGAGGTTCTCAAGATCAGCAAAGTCTTAGAAGGAAGTCTATGTAAAAATCTACAAGGAGTGCAGAAAGCCTTTGAGAACAACCAAAGTCTCATAAGGTGAAATTGTGAAAAGTGTGAAAAGGAGTTGAGGACTTTCCAAAGTCCCAAATATGGAGAAATTACCCATCGTCAAGGAGGAGACAGGTGGCAGAAGATCGAGAGGTTCAGAAGAAGGAACTTCAAAAGGTTTGTGGGAGCGAACAAGGATCTTCGCGAAGTCATGAAGAGCAATATAAATCCAAGCTGTTGGATCTGGAAGGAAACATGGAAAAGGATCAGTGCATCACTGATTCATAAGTCAGAAAAGCAGAGTCGAGAGGAGATAAAACTTGTGAAATTTGAACTCGTGATTTGATCACAGTTGTTGATCGCGAGAGCAATGAGGACAATATATCTGGTCCCGAAATATTGACCAATTCAAAAATCAGGAAACAAAGGAATTAGTTTGCGAGAGCCTTGAAGTGCGAGATCGCGAAGGGAGTTGACCCACTATCGTAGTCCATGGTCGCATCAACGGAGGAGCTTAGCAATGAGAGCTAAGGAAATCAGTGCAAGAGTTGAAAAGCATTAAGGAAAGGGTCCACAAGTTCCACATAGGGGGTGCCAAGGAAATAGAAAGGGGGCCTGTGTTAAGTCAAATTAGTTCCATCGAGATTCGACGAGTCATTCGACTCGAAGACTTGAACGATCCTAGACCGAGAGGTCGTGCCAACACTTTGGAGAAGGGGGGAGGTTGGCATCATCTATGGTGGAGGGATATATGGTATATCAATCCATGATGTATATTAGTCAGTATCTTCCTAAATTAGCAGTGCCAACTATGCATGCAATGGATCGTATTTGGGATGTGAACTCCATCAAAAAATTTGAAGATTAGGAGGATTTGTTGGGGAAAGGTAGAATGAAAAACATGAGAGGTAATATATTAATAATACATATAAAGTTTAATTTTTTGTGTATATGATCATGCTCATTAATATATTAATATAATTTATTTCATAAATTATTAATATTTATAACCTATATGGATGTTATAACTAATATTTAATATTGGAGAATTATGAGTTTTTGATTCAGTGGCTCAAGAGTGGGATGCACTGCATTTTTAAATTGCAAACAATCTTGACTGGATGAATGTATGGATTGAAATATGTAAACAACATAATGGAGGTAGGTTATCATGGAAACAACTGTCTGAATTGGTTAGAGAAGCTCATCATAACGGACATGCCAATGTTACACAAAGGAAAATTGATTTAGCATATGGTTTGAAATATGGACAGGTAAGCAAATTCACCCATTTTATTCAGTTATTTTATATTATATTAATATGACTACATGTGTACTATATTTTTCATATACTTTCCAAGTTATATAAATATATATGTTAATTTATTAATTGACAATGCATCTTTTACATATATGGAATATTACAGTTGAAACACCACAAGGCTATGTGGTGCAATGGTCGTAAATTTCGCATCAAACAATTGGATGAAACCAGAAATTTTTTTGATAGTGGGATAACTACAGTATTACAGGTCACTAATGGTTCCTCTAGGAGTGACAGACATCCCCGAGAATCTAAAAATAGATACTATGGGTATTTAAATGATATACTTGAGTGTGACTTTAATTCCTTCAAATTAGTTCTATTTGATGTCAAATGGTATACGTTACAAATACATGGATGCGATGAGGAAAGAACTATTATCCAACATGCCAATGGATTTTCTATGATTAAAAAAATGGTGTTTGAAAGAGGACATGATCTCTATGTTTTTCCAAGCCAATGTGAACAGGTATTTTACGCAAATGTTCCAGGTGAGAGGGATTGGTCATTTGTTGTTAGATATGATCCAAGAGGAAGGACAATTAAGTATACTCATTTACAGGAATAAGATGATACTGAAGATCAAGAAGATGATTCACCAGATCAGACAGATCTGGAAGATCATGTAGGGTCGACAGATGAAGAAGACCAAGAAGATAAGGATCCAGGCATAGGAGACAATATTGCAATTCTTGATGACGATGTCGATGAAAATGTTCTTGAAAATGAAATTGATGAAGATGATGATATCATCAATCCTTTCAACACCATTTCTGAACCGGATGATGATACTGTTGATTAAGGTTAGTTGTCATTGATTTCAACCCTTGAAGAAATCTGGGTAGCACAAAGGTTTGGGTAATAGACCCAAGTTTGTTTGATGTAAAGATGACTCATTATTGTCTTTTCATGGTTGATAAGAAGTACATATGGATGAACTCCAAAGTTTCCCCCTTATGGTGAAATCCCTCATGGGAAGATGCTTTATGGATTGATTTATCCTAGAAGTATGGTTAGAGAACACATGATTAATTGTGGAATAATGAGATAAAGGACAATGTATTTTCTAGTGAAACTATCCTATATGCATAGTGCTTGTCATGTCATTTCCGGTGGTATGTGGAATGTCACATAACTCCTCATGGTTAGAGAGTTATGACCATATGAATTTGGAGAACCCTCACGAGTCTTATAGAATCCCCCAAGAGTCAAAGTGTGCAAAAGAAATTATTTAAAATGGAGAAGCCCTAAAATAAGGAAAGTGTAAGAATACATGAAGATACAAATAAAAGGCAAAGTTCACTCATTAAGGATACAAGTACATGAGGATATAAATAAGAGGCGAAGTTCACTCATTAAGGATACACTTGTACATATTGTATATCTATTTTCTTGTGTAAAGATTATTGTAAATACTTGTGGATACATCTGAAGTGGCGAACATCTAAGGTAGCACGAAGGGTTGACGACAAAATTCTCGCAATTTTAGAAAAATACAAAAAACCCTATTTTCTAAGGTGTACGTGGGTTGTCTGTGTATAGGGTGCGTACAGTATGCGGTTTGTCTATGTATAGGGTGCATACGTACTCGGGTTGGTTGTGTATAGGGTGACTACATGTTGATAAAGCCATGAAAACTTGAGAAGATAGATATGTAGAGGTTCTAGATTCTGAGATCAAGCTCCCAGGAAGGTTTAAAGTGCTCAAATACATTAGATCCATCCATTGGTTCAAAATGTATGTCTTATTTCTATGAATAGTTATATTTTGATGTATGCATGAGGAATGTCAATGGAGATTTGAGGATTCTCCCTAGAGAGACCAGTGGCTACATGGGATCTTCTGCATAAGTCAGATCTACAAAAACACAGTGCTGGTATATTTATCATTGATACTTCTTATGAGGCACATCTTGTATTTCTTGGCATATGGCTAAGGGTTTTTATGGTACATGGTTGAGAGCTTGTATTTGTGTAGTGGTTGATGTACTGAGTGGATGAATATCATAAATGGTTTGATGAGTAATATCATGTGAGGGATATTATACTTGTTCATGATTACACATACCTATATGGCACATGACTAGAGAGAGACATACTTTCTTTGAGTAAAGATTAGGTATGAGGATGCATGCACAGGGTACAATTACAGTCTATATATAGTGACATGTTACATATCTATGTGAAAGAAGTTACATAAGATAAGAAGTTTTTAAGAAAAATGAAACCCTAGTTTCAGAAGACATACACAGGCTGCATAATAGTTAGGTGGAATACATATGCATGCTACATAAAATATAGGGCGCGTAGATGCACGGGGTTGTGGCACTACAGGTTGCATACATGTTGTATTTGTTTTGTAGATACATGTTCATTTCATGTACAAATTATTACATGACAGTTTTATAGGTTGGATACAGGTCAGTGGTACAGGTTGATATAGTTGTACAATAGTATATCTCATAGTGATAGTGTGACAGTGGTTCCATCATTCTACTTCTACTTCAGGGAGGTTGGATGGAGCAAGGAAATGTGGTTGTAGCCACCTTCCAGTTGTAGCCGGAGAACATAGGGGGTTGTAGCCTCTTTCTAGTTGTAGCTAGAGAATTGGGGACTTGGAGCTTCCCTTAGGTTGTAGCTTGAGAAACTAGGGGGTTGGAGCTTCCTTCCAGTTGTAACTGGAAAACAAAGGAAGTTGGTGCTTCCAATGAATGTAATTCTTCAATACATATAAGAAAAAACATTATGTGACTTTCTCCCACTTTGGGTTTCCACGTAAGACATTGGTGTACTATGTATGTGTGTGATTGTTCATTTCTTATTGCTCATTATTGGATACTAATTCTACATTGATATAACACTTGGATTATTTGGTTAAAAAGGAATATAATTGTGCTATTACTGATTCACCCCCCCTCTCAGTAATCCAACAATTGGTATCAAAGATGTTTCCTTTAGAAATTAGTTTAACCACTAAAAGGTAGATCATGGAGAGAAACAACTTGTATAAAAATGGAATACCACAATTTGATGGAAATAAGTATGTTTTTTGGAGCATAAGGATGAATACACATATACAGGCAAATGGATTTAAAATTTGGCAATCAATTGTAGATGGATACACAGTACCATCAGTTCCACCAACAAATGGAAAAGCAGTGAAAATTGGTTAGAATAATTCCAAAGCCACAAATGCACTTTTGAATAGTCTCAGTGAAACAATATTCATGAAAGTTGTACATTGTAAATCCTCTAAAGAGATTTGGGACAAGCTTCGAAATATTTATGAAGGAGATACAAAAGTCAAAGCAACAAAGCTTCAAACTTACATAGGTCAGTTCGAACAACTAAAAATGAAGGAAGATGAGAGTATTGCAGCCTACTTCTTACGAGTTGATGAAAATGTGAATGAAATCATAGGACTGGGAGAAGAAATCAAAGAATTTGTAATTGCTCAAAAGGTAATAAGATCTCTTCCTATGAGTTTTTACCTAAGATATCAGCTCTAGAAGAAAGATCAGATCTAGAATCAATAAGCATGGACGAACTACATGGATTCTTCATAGCATATGAAATGAGAAATGAATAGGAAAATCCATATGTAAAAGAAGCAACCTTCAAAGAATCCAAAAGATCAAAGAAAAATAAAAAAAAAACAAGAAGAATATAAAAACAACAATGATGTCTTAGAAGATGATGACGAAGTGGTCAACTTCGTCAAAATACTGAACAAGGGAACCAACGGTAGGTATAGAGATAATCTTCCTTTAATTTGTTTTAATCGTGATGGTATTGGTCATTTTGCTAACAAATTTCCTCATAAGAAAAAGAGAAATGATGAAGGTTACTCAAAAGGAAAACAAATATATAAAGGCAGAAGCACTATAAAGAAAGTTTTCAAGAAAATCTTATGCACCAAAGAAGACATATCATCATCAAATGAAGATGAAGCTAGTGGCAGTGAGACATGAAGAGTTCTATTCATGGTAGTAGAAGACTCTAATAAATAAGACTCCAAATAAGAGTATGAAGAATCCAAAGAAGAATATGAAGAAGTCGAAGAAGAAATTGAAGATGCAGAAGTTGACTTTCGAGAAGAATTAATGTGTTCCATAGAAGTTATCAGAAGAGAAAAGATGAAAAACAAGAAACTACAAGCAGAACTAGACAAGAAAGAAGACACTTAAGAACCAGGACAAATTATCACAAAATTGAAGGTTCAAATAGAAGAATATAAAAGAATTGAAGAAGCACTCAAAGAACAGCTAGAAGAAAAGGACAGGATCATTGGAAACTTGGAAGAAGAGATTCTCACATTAAGAAAGGATATTCAAAAGAAAATTATGCAGAATATCTCAAAAGTTTTGGATGGCATTATCAACAGTAAAAAATATCATTTTTACAAGACCATACTTGGATACAATCAGACAGAAAAGGGATCAAGCTCCAAAACAACAGAGCAAGAAACATATCCAAAAAGCTATGCAGAAAAAATCAAAGGGGATAGGAAGATATACAAGGACGATTACAGGGACACTCCTCCACCGAGAAGATTCAGATTTCAGAATCAACAACTGACAGATAGGCCTCAAGAAGAAAAAGGATTCACAATAGCACCTCCTTTTAGAAGATCGTCAACTCCCAGGTATCAAACTATTTTTTTTGGTTTATGTTATGCATGTAATAATTTTGGACATAAAGATGTAAATTGTAGAGCTAACAACAGGAACAATAACAACTTTGAGATTCATAAACAAAGGGATTATTCAAGAAGGCCTAGTGGAACACAAAGAAGAAGTTACAATAGGTTTTAATCTTTGAGAAATGAAGTGGAATGTTTCAAATGTAACAATTTTGGACACGTTTCCAAAGAGTGCAGAATGACAGTCCCTCCTAAATAATCTCAATAGAATAAAAATAGTCACAAAAAGGAACCACATAAAAGGACATGGATAAGAAAGCAAGATTAATATAACAATGAAGAATGCACACTCACTCTACAAGCTAAGCAAAAGAAACTTGGTTGGTATGTTGACAGTGGGTGTTCAAAACACATGACAGGGGATAGAGATAGGTTTCTTACATTATGAAAGGAAAGAGATGGATCAGTCTCCTTCGGAAATAATGATTTAGCCAAAATCATTGGAAAAGGAACAGTCTGTATTGGGAACAAGAATACAAAGGCATAATATATTCTACTAGTAGAAAATATGAAACATAATCTTCTAATTGTGAGTCAAATGTGTGACCAAGGTCATCAGGTTACTTTCGATTCACAAAAGCGTGAGATAAGAAAAGAAGGTTCAGGAAAATTGATTTCTACCGCTGCAAGAACTTCAAGCAACATATATGTGTTAAGTGAAATTGGAAATGAAAAGTGTTGTCTAGGAAAGGAATATGAAATTTGGCTATGACACAAAAGAATGGGTCGCATACATTTTGATAACCTTGTCAAAGTCAACAAAAGAGAAGCAGTCACAAAAATTCCCCAGATCACGAAACCAATCAGCACTTTATGCAAGCATTGTCAACAAGGAAAGCAAACAAAGACTAGGTTCAAATCAAAGGAATATTCAACGACAAGACCACT
>JZKD02S1846394.1:7565-20234 GCA_000966675.3 Picea glauca | reverse complement strand
TGAGCTTCCAACTTCATGTTGTTGGCCTTGTTTAGTAGAGGATAAATTATTCTTAAAACCAAGAGAAGATCTTTCTTTTTTATACCATCATGATCGTAGATGTCATCAATATTGTTGTCATAGTATTTCATCAATGAAGTTTTGATGAACATGTTTGTCATTTCTATAGAATTTTCATTGAAACCCTATTTATCTTTCAAAGTACACAAATTGGTTGATGCAAGTTTTAAGTTTGAATTAGTTTTTCTTCATTTTTATTTCAGGTTCTACATTAATGATGCAGGAGCATCACTTCACCTAGAAATGCTCCAACCAACCAACACATCAAGCGTGCATTTAATGGAGAAGAGAGAGATGTCAGCCCTCATTTTAAAAATTTGAATTTTGATTTAAATGTTTGTAAGGTTGAATATCTAGATCCGATCCGAACTAGACATCCATTGAATGTAATTCAATGTAATTTATGAGAGTTGGTGAGATGGAGGGAAGAGCTCAAGGATCCCCCTTTTGTAAAAAAAAGAAGAGACCTATGTATCTATATGAGTTAGTTCTAAGAGAGAGAGCTAGAATAGGAAGAAGGAGAGAGAGATACGAGACTCAGTTGCAGTATGAGATTTGTACACGTTGTAACAGGCAATCTGAGATTAATACAAAGAGAAGTTTTTCCCGCACATGAGTTTTTGTGTGTTTATGAATTTAAATGTTGTCTATGTATGTTCATTTTATGTTGTATATGTATGTTACGTACCATCTGTAGGGATAGACAAAATTTCTTGTCTGTGAGTTTTCTTTGATTTCAGTCTGGGTTCTTTGTGGCTTCATGCAAGGGGTTGCATGACAAAGTGTTGAGGACTATGTAATCTAGTGCAAGTGTGAACATATGAGTTCTACGGAATTCAGGCAAAGACGTGCCAGTAGGGAGCACCAGAGGAATCATTGTCTCAAAGAAGAACCTCAGGGTTGTTGAACACCTTGGAGGTAGGACTCTGCAGAGGAGGTCACAAAGTGAAGAACATAACTATTGAAGGTTATGTAGATCTCTGCCGGGAGGGCATCGAGAAGGTGCTACGAGTGCACATAAGGACTCTATTTTGAGTCTAGAGATGAGAGAAGTGTCGAGGAGTGATACATACAGAGTTATTGAACACTCTATGGGATAGATATACAAGGAGTGCTTGAGCGCGAGGCTGCTTGGAGGGGACCCCATTCCTATTTGAAGGGAAGGAAAAGGGTTAAGCCATTTAGATATTCGAGTAGGCAAAGCTCAGGAAGGAAAATGCATTTTGTGCACAGTGTCCCAAATAAAGGAATAGCAAGCCGAGACTCTTCGAATCCCAAGCCTTATAAAATCTCAGGAAGGACAACATGATTCTGTGTGAGAACTCTGCAAGGAGAAGTAGAGGTCATGAAACCATTTCGAGGATTCATAGTGAACAAAGATCAGGAGGGACAACACTTTTCATAAGTGTTGGTGAGGCCCAACCTTAAGCTCTCCGCAAGGAAATCGAAGGCCGAGACCTTCAGATCTTTGGAATTCTTCTAAGTCGGAGGATAAGAGTAGGCTCGAGAGTGATCACAACTGTCATTGGATGCAGCAAGGGAGGAACAATCACTATTAGATATGGATCAACGTGAGGCGTTGAACCTGATTCCAGATCTCGACATTTTTGGGAGTCGAGAGGTGGAAGAAACAACCACCCGGAAGTCGCGATACGCAGAACTCCAACATATTGGGGACCGTCAAATCGTGGGAGTATATGAACCAAAGATCCCGAGTCATTGAATCTTCGAGAGTTGGGGATTTGGAAGAAAAGGTAGAAATCATTTCTCGGATTCTCTGAATCATGAAATCCTGAAATAGAGGGAGTTGAGACCTATTTCCTAGCGAATGATCACATTTGGCACATGAGAGTGAGGGCTAGCACTTGCTATGCCCTTAGCCAAATTTTGGATTTCAGGAGTCGGGAGATTGGAGCATTGGGTTTGCATCACCCAATAGTCTTGATATCGTGAAAAGAGATATCATGACAAGATCATGGTCGTCGATTAATAAGATCACAAGACCATCAGATCTGGTCCTAGGGAGAGGCCCCACATCGGGTTTCGGGGTTTCATGGATATAGAGTGTTGGGTTAGTATCACGCCAACACTACTGAAATTGTGATTCACGAAATACTTTTTGTGTGACCCACGGTCATAACGCCATGGTCGGGTGGGAGAAGGTATCGCACCTGGTGCTAGTTCATGCAGGCCGATTTCATAAGGACATGTGATTATATGTAGATTTGAAGGTTCCAGTAGGGACCAAGGAGCCATTTTTGGCTTAAGGAGATTGAAGAATGATCCTTAGACTAAGAGGTCAGTGTACCCTGCCAAGGTAGAGGTAGGGGGTCTATGTCATGTGGTATCATAGCACATAACTGTTTCATTTCTGTAGCAGAGAGTAGGTAGATAAAAAAAAATACTCTGGTACACACCATCAAGTGGTATCATAGCTTGCACACAGTTGATTTATGTAGGTGAGGATGAAGACATCAAAGAGGAGATAGTTTGATACCATCATGTGGTATCAGGAGCTGAAGCAAAGTGTTGATGATCTGTGTGTAGAGATCTGTTTGCATGTAGGAAACAAACCTTTGACATCCAGGTGAGATGAAACCAGAGGAAGATGAAGATGGTTATTGAAGGCCAAAGGAGTGGTCAAGGCAAGGACCACCATCAGAAAAAGAAAGGCTGAGATGGACCAAGAACTCAGCAAGATAAGGGAATGAATGGAATAACTTGCATTTAAGATGCAACAAGATGCAAAGGCACATTGGGTGTATGAATGTCCCATAAAGAAGAAGGTAAAATGACCCGTTCATAAATTGTTGGCCAGAGGATAGCGACATTTGTTAAAGAGATGGTTGAGGTATGTTGAAAGCCTCTGAAGTGGGGAGGAATTGGGTCACATCTGTGATTCAGAGATTGGAAAGAGCCTCAATGATGAGGAGAAGGTCAATGGTTGATATCAGAGACTGTCAGGTGGGCAGTGAAGAAATTTTAGGTTGTCAAGAGGGTAATGATATGGGATCATTGGTTGATCTCAAATACTGCCAGGTGGGCAAGGGAAGCGAGATGAGCCTGTCAGACAGTATCATGAACTCAGAGGTGATTTCAAATCAGAAAGGAGAGTTGATGGAGAAGGATCACAATTTCCTTCTTATCATTGGGGGAATTCNTGAGCTTCCAACTTCATGTTGTTGGCCTTGTTTAGTAGAGGATAAATTATTCTTAAAACCAAGAGAAGATCTTTCTTTTTTATACCATCATGATCGTAGATGTCATCAATATTGTTGTCATAGTATTTCATCAATGAAGTTTTGATGAACATGTTTGTCATTTCTATAGAATTTTCATTGAAACCCTATTTATCTTTCAAAGTACACAAATTGGTTGATGCAAGTTTTAAGTTTGAATTAGTTTTTCTTCATTTTTATTTCAGGTTCTACATTAATGATGCAGGAGCATCACTTCACCTAGAAATGCTCCAACCAACCAACACATCAAGCGTGCATTTAATGGAGAAGAGAGAGATGTCAGCCCTCATTTTAAAAATTTGAATTTTGATTTAAATGTTTGTAAGGTTGAATATCTAGATCCGATCCGAACTAGACATCCATTGAATGTAATTCAATGTAATTTATGAGAGTTGGTGAGATGGAGGGAAGAGCTCAAGGATCCCCCTTTTGTAAAAAAAAGAAGAGACCTATGTATCTATATGAGTTAGTTCTAAGAGAGAGAGCTAGAATAGGAAGAAGGAGAGAGAGATACGAGACTCAGTTGCAGTATGAGATTTGTACACGTTGTAACAGGCAATCTGAGATTAATACAAAGAGAAGTTTTTCCCGCACATGAGTTTTTGTGTGTTTATGAATTTAAATGTTGTCTATGTATGTTCATTTTATGTTGTATATGTATGTTACGTACCATCTGTAGGGATAGACAAAATTTCTTGTCTGTGAGTTTTCTTTGATTTCAGTCTGGGTTCTTTGTGGCTTCATGCAAGGGGTTGCATGACAAAGTGTTGAGGACTATGTAATCTAGTGCAAGTGTGAACATATGAGTTCTACGGAATTCAGGCAAAGACGTGCCAGTAGGGAGCACCAGAGGAATCATTGTCTCAAAGAAGAACCTCAGGGTTGTTGAACACCTTGGAGGTAGGACTCTGCAGAGGAGGTCACAAAGTGAAGAACATAACTATTGAAGGTTATGTAGATCTCTGCCGGGAGGGCATCGAGAAGGTGCTACGAGTGCACATAAGGACTCTATTTTGAGTCTAGAGATGAGAGAAGTGTCGAGGAGTGATACATACAGAGTTATTGAACACTCTATGGGATAGATATACAAGGAGTGCTTGAGCGCGAGGCTGCTTGGAGGGGACCCCATTCCTATTTGAAGGGAAGGAAAAGGGTTAAGCCATTTAGATATTCGAGTAGGCAAAGCTCAGGAAGGAAAATGCATTTTGTGCACAGTGTCCCAAATAAAGGAATAGCAAGCCGAGACTCTTCGAATCCCAAGCCTTATAAAATCTCAGGAAGGACAACATGATTCTGTGTGAGAACTCTGCAAGGAGAAGTAGAGGTCATGAAACCATTTCGAGGATTCATAGTGAACAAAGATCAGGAGGGACAACACTTTTCATAAGTGTTGGTGAGGCCCAACCTTAAGCTCTCCGCAAGGAAATCGAAGGCCGAGACCTTCAGATCTTTGGAATTCTTCTAAGTCGGAGGATAAGAGTAGGCTCGAGAGTGATCACAACTGTCATTGGATGCAGCAAGGGAGGAACAATCACTATTAGATATGGATCAACGTGAGGCGTTGAACCTGATTCCAGATCTCGACATTTTTGGGAGTCGAGAGGTGGAAGAAACAACCACCCGGAAGTCGCGATACGCAGAACTCCAACATATTGGGGACCGTCAAATCGTGGGAGTATATGAACCAAAGATCCCGAGTCATTGAATCTTCGAGAGTTGGGGATTTGGAAGAAAAGGTAGAAATCATTTCTCGGATTCTCTGAATCATGAAATCCTGAAATAGAGGGAGTTGAGACCTATTTCCTAGCGAATGATCACATTTGGCACATGAGAGTGAGGGCTAGCACTTGCTATGCCCTTAGCCAAATTTTGGATTTCAGGAGTCGGGAGATTGGAGCATTGGGTTTGCATCACCCAATAGTCTTGATATCGTGAAAAGAGATATCATGACAAGATCATGGTCGTCGATTAATAAGATCACAAGACCATCAGATCTGGTCCTAGGGAGAGGCCCCACATCGGGTTTCGGGGTTTCATGGATATAGAGTGTTGGGTTAGTATCACGCCAACACTACTGAAATTGTGATTCACGAAATACTTTTTGTGTGACCCACGGTCATAACGCCATGGTCGGGTGGGAGAAGGTATCGCACCTGGTGCTAGTTCATGCAGGCCGATTTCATAAGGACATGTGATTATATGTAGATTTGAAGGTTCCAGTAGGGACCAAGGAGCCATTTTTGGCTTAAGGAGATTGAAGAATGATCCTTAGACTAAGAGGTCAGTGTACCCTGCCAAGGTAGAGGTAGGGGGTCTATGTCATGTGGTATCATAGCACATAACTGTTTCATTTCTGTAGCAGAGAGTAGGTAGATAAAAAAAAATACTCTGGTACACACCATCAAGTGGTATCATAGCTTGCACACAGTTGATTTATGTAGGTGAGGATGAAGACATCAAAGAGGAGATAGTTTGATACCATCATGTGGTATCAGGAGCTGAAGCAAAGTGTTGATGATCTGTGTGTAGAGATCTGTTTGCATGTAGGCAACAAACCTTTGACATCTAGGTGAGATGAAACCAGAGGAAGATGAAGATGGTTATTGAAGGCCAAAGGAGTGGTCAAGGCAAGGACCACCATCAGAAAAAAAAAGGCTGAGATGGACCAAGAACTCAGCAAGATAAGGGAACGAATGGAATAACTTGCATTTAAGATGCAACAGGATGCAAAGGCACATTGGATGTATGAATGTCCCATAAAGAAGAAGGTAAAATGACCCGTTCAGAAATTGTTGGCCAGAGGATAGTGACATTTGTTAAAGAGATGGTTGAGGTATGTTTAAAGCCTCTAAAGTGGAGAGAAAGTGGTTCACATCTGTGATCTAGAGATTGGAAAGAGCCTCAATGATGAGGAGAAGGTCAATGGTTGATATCAGAGATTGTCAGGTGGGTAGTGAAGAAATTTTAGGTTGTCAAGAGGGTAATGATATGGGATCATTGGTTGATCTCAAATACTGCCAGGTGGGAAAGGGAAGCGAGATGAGCCTGTCAGACAGTATCATGAACTCAGAGGTGATTTCAAATCAGAAAGGAGAGTTGATGGAGAAGGATCACAATTTCCTTCTTATCATTGGGGGAATTCATATATTCCTACCAAGCAACCTAGTCGAGGCCAAATCTTATGTTGAAGATGTAACATCAGAATAATGATAGCCATCAGTGACTGTCTTGGAGGAAGAATAAATTGATCAGACATCAAGTTCTTCCCCAATAGAAGAGGATCACCCAACTGAGTTGCTCACTCCATGGGATAAGGAGTTAGATATGATGGAGGATTGGTTGAACCATCCAGAGCCAGTAGATGACTACCATGAGTAGACAATCATGCAGATTGTGGGAGACAATCATTCCATAGAATTTCTTAGAAATTTTAGCCAGAAAGATGAACAAGAGACGACTGTAGCACTGAAGCATGCAACAGAAGAGGAAGAAAAATTTCAGACTAGGGAGAAGCTAGAGGAAGATGGAGTTGAACCAGCAGGTGAAGTGGCTGAAGCTAGTCTGTCAGAGGAAGTGGCTGAGCAATAGGTCAGTCAAGAAGAGACTGCAGAATTGGAGTCTACATTAGAGTGGTAACTTAGTGCCACAAGGGGAGATGAAAATATTAAGGGGGGATCAAGTTAATCCACATATTACAAAGAAGGAAGTGCAGGAGAGAAGACTTCCAGAGAGCTAGCCATCAAAACAGTTGGACATGGAGATAGAAGAAATCAAAAGGTTGATGTTGAGGTCAGCGCAAGAAATTGTCAGCAAGAAGAAGCTAAACAGAAGGAAGTATTCCATAGCAATAGGGAAGAAAAAACAACAACATACACAAAGCGGTGGAGCAGATGGAAAGCTCCAAAGAATAGTTTAGGATCCAGGTGGATTTCAACAGTAGAATTGGGAAGCTCATGAGAAGGAGCTCGTGAATTTTTTGTAGTTATGGAGTATGATGTAGCAGCATCGCTTCACCCAGCAACGCACCAGCCAGCCAACACATCAAGTTCACATTCAATGGATGAGAGAGAGTTGTCATCCCTCATTTTCAAAATTTGAATTTTGATTTAAATGTTTGTAAGGTTGAAGATCTAGATCCAATCCAAACTAGACAGCCATTGAATGTAATTGAATGTAATTTATGAGAGTTGGTGAGATGGAGGAAAGAGCTCGAGGATCCCCCTTTTGTTAAAAAAAAAAGATATATTTGTATCTATATGAGCTAGTTCTAAGAGAGAGAGATATAGAATAGGAATAAGGAGAGAGAGAGTCGAGACTCAGTTGTAGTTCAATCTTTGTACACATTGTAATAGGCATTCTGAGATTAATACAAAGAGAATTTTTTAATTCACATGAGTTTTTGTGTGTTTATGCATTTAATTGTTGTCTCTGTGTGTTAATTTTATGTTGTATATGTATGTTAAGTTCCATCTGCAGGGATACACAAAATTTCCTGTCTGTGAGTTTTCTTTGATTTCAGTCTAGGTTCTTTGTGGCTTCATGCAAGGGGTTGCATGATAGAGCATTGAGGACTCTGTAATCCAATGCAAGTGTGCACATATGGGTTCTGCGGAATTCAAGAAAAGATGTGGTAGGAGGGTGCACTAGAGGAATCATTATCTCAAAGAAGAACCTCAGGTTTGTTGAACACCTTGGAGGTAGCACTATGCAGAGGAGAGCATAGAGTTAAGAACAAAACTACTGAAGGTTCTGTAGAGATTTTCCAGAAGGGCATCTAGAAGGTGAAATGAGTACACAAAAGGACTCTATTTCGAGTTCAGAGATGAGAGAAGTGTCGAGGAGTGACACATACAAAGTTACTAAACACTCTGTGGGATAGATCAACAAGGATTTCTTGAGTGTGAGGCTACCAGGAGGACACCCAATTCCTCTTTGAAGGGAAGGAAATGGGTTGAGTTCTTTATATATTCGATCAGGCAAAGCTTAGGAAGGATAGTGCCTTTTGTGCACAGTGTCCCAAATAAAGGAATAGAAGGTAGAGACTCTTCGAAGTCCAAGCCTTATAAAATCTCAGGAAGGACAACACGATTTCGTGCGAGAACTCTTCAAGGAGCAGCATAGGTCAGAAAACCCTTTCGATGATTTAAAGTGAATAAAGCTTAGGAGGGACAACACTTTTCATAAGTGTTTGTGAGGACCAACTATCGGATCGTCGTAAGGAAATCAAAGGCTAAGACCTTCAGAGATTTGGAATTCTTCTAAGTAAGAGAAGAAGCGTAGGATCGAGAGTGAGCACAACTGTTGTTGGATGCAGCAGGGAAGGAACAATCACCATTAGATCTGGATCAACAGGAGGCGTCAAACTTGATTCCAAATCTCGACATTTTGGGAGTCGAGAGGTGGAATAAACAACCACCCGGAAGTCACGATACGTGAAACTCCAGCATATTCAGGACCGTCAGATCGTGGGAGGATATGAACTATAGATCCTGAGTCATTGGATCTTTGGGATTCAGGGATTTGGAAGCGAAGGTAGAACTGATTTCGATGATTCTTCGAATCACAAAATCCCGAAATAGAGGGAGCTGGGACCCAGTTCCTAGCGAATGGTCACATTTGGTGCATGAGAGTGAGAGCTAGTTCTTGTTAGGCCCTTAGACAAATTTTGTATTTCGAGAGTCAGGAGATTGGAGTGTTGGGCACGTATCACCCAATCGTCCTGATATCGCGAAACGTGATATCGCAACAGGATCGTGGTCATCGATCAAGAAGATCATAGGAACATCATATCTAGTCCTGAGGAGAGGCCCCACATCGGTTTTTAGGGTTTCATGGATATAGAGTGTTGGGTTATTATCACACCAAGACTTCCAAAATTGCGATTCGCGAAATACTTTTTGTGTGACCTGCGATCGTAATGCCATGTTTGCGTGGGAGAAGGGCTAGTGCCTGGTGCTAGTTCATGCAGGATGAGTTCATAAGGACCTGTGGTTATATGAAGCTTTGAAGGTTCCAGTAGGGATCGAGGAGTCATTTTTGGCTCAGGGAGATTGAAGAAGGATCCTTAGACCGAGAGGTCAGCAAACCCTGCCAAGGCAGAGGTAGGGGGTCTACGTCCATTAATTTATATACAATGTATCTGTTTCATAGTTGTGATGAAAATTCCCTCTTTTTCATTGATTGCTTAATAAATACCATAAAAATACTCCATTGCAATACCAGATGTGGGGACGTGTGTACTGTCGAACGAATTTTACAAGGAACAAGGAACATAAATTGTTCTAGGACTAGACATGGGCAACAATGACCTATGAATGGGGCCAACGTTGAAATTTTTTCAAATTTTTTCTGTATGCACTGGAATTTGACATGGATAGACTATTCACATGCCTTAACGATATGGGAGGGTTTATGGACTCAAATTTAACTCACACACCCACTTTATTCCATCATCAATTCATCATGTAAACCATAAACCCTATTTTTCATATGTTCTAGTAGATATGTTAATGATTCCTAATTTCATATTTGTATTTGAATCAAGGTACAACTAGCTTGCAAAGTATCAAATTTTAATTTCAAGTTGATAAACCAAATATGAATGAATCCTAATTAAAACCATCAAGTGTTGGAATTTTCATTTAAGTGTAGTYTCATGTAGTTATCTCTTAAAACATAGRGAGAGTWSTCTCTATAGAAGTAGATCAATATATTGATATTGGAATATCTTCTAAGTTGATGTTGATRTTTTTAACCTTSAAGAATAGGTAMTAGAGGATAAAATAAAGGATAATAGTCAAGGATAATTTAGTACCCATCACTTATGAAAACATTTTCATCGGCAAGAGAGACAAAGATGGGATTTCATCGACAAGAGACAAGGAAASGATATCGTCTCTAGAGYGACGAACGTAAATAATCTTGCGAMGAATTAGCTATACTATCGACGAAAAAAGTTCATTGATAGTATAGCTAATTTTTCGCAAGAATCTTTACATGGGATAAACAAAGGAAATGGATGATGTGGTTCCAATTATAGCTAATTCGTCGCAAGTATCTTCAAATGTACACATGGGATACAATTCGTCACTTTTCTTCATTTTTCTTTCAAGTTCTACATTAATGTATAAACAATGTATGTGTGTCAGAGTTGTCATGAAAAATCCTTTTTTTTTCGTTGATTTCTTAATCAACACCATAAAAATATTCCCTTGTAGTACTAGATGTGGGGACATGTGTACTGTCAAATCGAACGGAAATTGTATTAGGACTAGACATGGGAAATAGTGACCTGTGAATGGGGCCAACGTTGAAAATTTTTCAAACTATTTCTGTATGCATTGAAATTTGACATTGATAGAATATTCACATGCATTAACGATATGGGAGGGTTTATGGAATCAAATTTGACTCACACACCCACTTTATTCCACCATCAATTCATCATGTAAACCATAAACTCTATTTTTATTTAAAATTACATAAATTGGTTGACGCAAGTTTTAAGTTTTCATCAGTATTTCTTCATTTTTATTTCAGGTTCTACATTAATATTGTATATACAATGTATCTATGTCATAGTTGTGATGAAAAGTCCATCTTTTTCGTTGATTTCTTAATCAACACCATAAAAATACTCCCTTGCAGTACTAGATGTGGGGACGTGTGTACTGTCGAATGAATGTTACAAGAAACAAGGAACAAAAATTGTACTAGGACTAGACACGGGAAACAATGACCTGTGAATGGGGCCAACGTTGAAATTTTTTCAAACTATTTCTGTATGCATTGAAATTTGACATGGATAGACTATTTACATGCCTTAACGATATGGGAGGGTTTCTAGACTAAAATTTGACTCACACACCCACTTTATTCCATCATCAATTCATCATGTAAACCATAAACCCTAATTTTCTTTCAACGTACACAAATTGGTTGACGCAATTTTTAAGTTTTCATTAGTCTTTCTTCATTTTTATTTCAGGGTCTACATTAACATATATAGAATGTATATTTGTCATAGTTGTGATGAAAAATCCCTCTTTTTCGTTGATTTCTTAATCAACACATAAAAATACTCCCTTGTAGTACTAGATGTGTGGACGTGTGTAATGGAGAAAGAATTTTACAAGGAACAAGGAACATAAATTATACTAGGACTAGACACGAGCAATAGTGACCTGTGAATGGGGCCAACGTTGAAATTTTTTCAAACTATTTTTGTATGCACTGAAATTTGATATGGATAGACTATTTTCATGCTTTAACAATATGGCAGGGTTTCTGGCCTCAAATTTGACTCACACACCCACTTTCTTCCATCATCAATTCATCATGTAAACCACAAACCCTAATTTTTTTTCAAAGTAGACAAATTGGTTAACGCAAGTTTCAAGTTTTCATAAGACTTTCTTCATTTTTCTTTTAGGTTCTACATTAATATTGTATATACAATGTATATGTGTCATAGTTGTGATGAAAAATCCTTCTTTTTCGTTGATTTATTAATCAACACCATAACAACACTCCCTTGCAGTACTAGATGTGGGGACATGTGTAAGTTCGAACACATTTTACAAGGAATAAGGAACGGAAATTGTACTAGGAGTAGACACTGGCAACAATGACCTGTGAATGGGGCCAATGTTGAAATTTTTTCAAATTGTTTCTGTATGCACTAAAATTTGACATGGATAAACTATTCGCATGGATTAATGATATGGGAGGGTTGATGGACTCAAATTTGACTCACACACACATGATGGACTCAAATTTGACTCACACACACACTTTATTCCATCATAAATTCATCATTTAAGCCATAAACCCTACTTTTATTTCAAAGTACACAAATTGGTTGACACAAGTTTTAAGTTTTCATCAGTCTTTCTTCATTTTTCTTTCAGGTTCTACATTAATGCAGTATATACAATGTATCTGTGTCGTAGTTGTGATGAAAAATCCCTCTTTTACATTGATTTCTTAATCAACACCATAAAAATACTTCCTTCCTGTACTAGATGCGGGGACGTGTGTACTATTGAAATAATTTTACAAGGAACAAGGAATGGAAATTGTACTAGGACTAGACACTGGAAATAGTGACCTGTGAATGGGGCCAAGGCTGAAAAATTTTCAAACTATTTTTGTATGCATTGAAATTTGACATGGATAGACTATTCACATGCCTTAATGATATGGGAGGTGTTTTGGACTCAAATTTGACTCACACACCCACTTTCTTCCATCATGAATTCATCATGTAAACCATAAACCCTAATTTTCTTTCAAAGTACACAAATTGGTTGATGCAAGTTTTAAGTTTTCATCAATCTTTCATTTTTATTTCAGGTTCTACATTAATGCA
>JZKD02S1846393.1:565800-592852 GCA_000966675.3 Picea glauca | reverse complement strand
GCTGGATGTGAGAGAAGCTTCTTCAGAAATTTTAGTCCAAAGCCATAACGAAGCGGTTGGCAGCAGACTAGGATCCAGTGAACAAGCCCTTTTGCCAGACTTGAACATGGATTTGGAGCCTCCTGCAAATGAAAAATCCATCAAAAGAGAATAGTAGTGCAACATTCTGAATTTTGTAATCCTTTTATAAGGTGCGAGAACACCATTTTTGAATGTCTAAGTTTTAGAACTAATTTCGCTTGAAAAATTACTAAGATCAGTATTATATTTTTGTAACTGATAAAAATATTCAAATGGAATTTCTTCCTTACCAACACCTTCCATTGTACTCAACAACCTCACTCATGCCTTTTTTATAAATACAATTTTCTCTAGTTTTTGTAAAACAAAAATAACAAAATCACCCTAAGATTCAATAGTAAACAAAAGAATTCATAAATAACCTCCTTTGAATGGACCCTCACTCAAGTGACACTGGTGAATCTTTAAATGAAATCTAAATTAACATTGTTATATTGTACTTTTTATTATTAAAAAAATATTAAAATTACATAACTCAAATTCTTGTATCACAATCCAATAAAGAGGATAAAATATTTATTTGAGTCATGTAGCCTAGTTAAACAGAATGGAGTCATTAAATTCCATAAAACATAACGAGGAGAGATCCCAAGAATTCACTCAACTAGAAAAACAAAATTCTTAAGTAAAAGCCACCACTAATCATGGAATCCACCACCAATACTCAACTACTACCTAAGAATAAGAAAAACAATATTCTTAAGTAAAATCCACCACCAATCATGGTTGAGTTATGGAGCTTTGAACTCCACTTTAACGATTTTGACTATTTTATGAACCACTTCACATCATACTAGATAGCGCATGGGTGTTATAATCCCTTAAAATACTCCTTCTAGGGTCGAAAGGCTTTGGAACATAATATTAGTGAGGTTCTCTTGTGAAGGGTTCCCATTTCCTTTGTATTGCTTTTGTGTAGAGACAATCATTTAATCAATATAATAATAATTTTGTATCATAACTTAAATCTATAATAAAATCAATTTTGTATTATAATTTAAATTTATAATATAATAATTTAATAATAAATAAGTATACAATTTCATATCTTAATATAATGAATATCATATTTAAATTAAAGATTTAATTCTATTACATTTTTCATCGTTAAAATAAATCATATTAATTAAAATAAGAAATATTAAATAAATTTGAAATTATTAATAAATAAAAATATTTTGAACATTTTATATTAAACATTTATAAAAAAATAAAAACAATTTTTTTTCAGTTTTTATAATAAAAATATAAGGATGAGATATTAGTGTTGTAATTAGAAACAATAAAGATAATTTTAAGACTTATTCAAGTGTATGCAAATATAAACTCTAATTCATTTCTCTTATAACTTCTACATACATAATATTTTCTCTTAGATTGTTTAGCATATACCTAGATTAGATCTCAATTTAAAAAGATATGTGATACTTTTAATCTTCGTAACCTTCTAGCTCAGCAAAACTATGGTGATCTTGGAATGTTTTTCAAACACATAAATAAAATTTTAAAGAAAGCTAAGTAATTTCTTATCTTCTTAAAGTCCAATAAATCAAATTTATATCAATAAATAACTTTAATCATCATCATATTTATGTACCATTCAAATGTAACTTAACTAAAATTACTCATCATAAAAAACTATAATAAATATTTTTTCATATAATATTTAAGACTTTATATATACTTTAATAGTTGCGTTATTTCTACTCACGAAATCACTCGGATAAGATGATGATAATGATGATGATGATGATAATAATAATAATAATAATAATCATCATCATCTATTTTTAAGGTCACGGCTGCACACCAAATTGGTGTATGAGACCCCCTTGTTTGTGGGACAAGGGACCCCCCTCCGCCCAGCGATTTGACTAGTAAAGTCTACGAAAGTATACATACCCTACCCCCCTCTGGATTTGAACCTGTGACCTCTTAAGAGGAAACACATGTTCTTAACCATGCATTTCTTAAGCTTTGAATTTATTAGCACTAAAATATGTATCTACATATTTTAATATATAGAACAATAACCTCGACACCAAACAAATCATTATATGGAGATTTTTTAAAATATGTACACATTTCTAATCAGGGTCAAAACATCAATGTTAAAAAAAGTATTGAATTAAGCGTAAATGTTAAATCAAAATCAAATTCACTGTTTTCTTTTTAAAATTTTATTTCTTTAATTTAAAATTATAAATTTTATATAACATTTTTTAATCATTAAAAAAGGAATTTCAAACTAACACATTTCACATGTTTTAAGATATCTTTATTAATAATCTTGAAAAAACTATTTTTTTTAAATTATTCTTTAATAAATTTATAATTTTATATAATAAAAAAGAGATTTCAACATTACATCTTTCACATGTTTTACAATATCTTTATTACTTAATACCTCTCTTTGTTAATGTTAATGGAAGAATCTTAACCAATATCTAACCAATTTATGTTATGTTTCTTCATATATTTATATTTTTTTTATGTCATTATAAACTTTTATTACTTACCTTACAAATATCTCTCTTTATTAATGTTAGTTTAAGAATCTTAACCAGTATCTCACATCCCACATCTAGTCATTAGTTGGATTAACTATGAAATGCTGAAAAAAAAAAGTCATATTCCACATTAAAAAATATTTACATACAACTATGAATGCCAAAAAAGTCATATTCCACATAAATTTTTTTTACATACAACTATGAATGCAAAAAAAAGTCACATTCCACATAAAAGTTTTATATACAAGTCCCTAGGCTAAGTGGGTTAAGTGTGTAATGTTGAAAAATAAATTTTATATACAACTCCCTAGGCTAAGTGGGTTAACTGTGTAATGTTGAAAAAGAGTCATATTCCACATCAAAACAGCATGTACAACTCTGAGATTTCTATTGGATTGAGCCTAGTCTTGAAAAGGGTTCAAAAGTAGCCATACCCAAAGAGAATAGAATATGATAAAAAGGAGACATAAATTATGATATGATCCTCCAAAAAAAAAAGTACATAAATGAGAAGCTTGTTGAATACATAAATGATGTTGTGTCTTAAAAAAAATATAGAAAAGAATCCAAGAGAAGTAAAGATATAATATTTTAAAAGTGGCACAAAACACAAGAAATTGGATATACCAGGTTTATTCATAATGAAAAGATGTAATCACATCTAGTGTTGTAAATAGTCATATATTTTGACGTGAAAAGTTTTAACATGGTCTCTAGTAAATGTACTATTATTTAGTAAATGTACTATTATTTAGCATAATCTTTCTTTAATGTACTGATATTTAGTATATTTATTCTTAGTACGCATGACGTCCCATGAAATTTGAATGGTAAAGCATTTGACACATTACCATATGCTTCTTCCCCTCTTTACGGAACCACCAGGGTTACCTCATTATATATATATATATATTAATTAGATTTTTTAATCTAATCATCATAAATTTGTTAAAAAAAATTCGTTGAAAACTGTATGTGAATAAAAAATGAAAAACCATTTTCCTTGGGGTAGAAGAAACAACTAAACCCTTTTTAAAAGCGAAGTGTTTCCTTATTTAAGACACGTGTCTCAATCCCATAAATCAATATCACACCAATAACAATTTATAAGAGCTAACGTTACTAAAGTGAAAATGAATGTGTTAACAAAAACATATTTGTGAAAATGATCAATGTCTTAACAAAAACATATTTCTTGTAGGGTGGGAGGGCTTACCATGAATCCTACATGAACACATCATTCACATGGGGTTTTGATATTTCAATCGATAACCAAGCAAAAGGCTATGCTTTACTATAAGGATTGAGATTAGCCAATAATTTTTTTTTATCCAGTAATTGATAGTAGTGAGATATTCAAAGGCTATCATCAATGAGATGGTATCAAATTTTGCCACAATTGATAATTTATTAGCTACAATATTAGCTCGTGCAAAATAAGAAGCTCTTAAATTCATCAATGTCAAGTTTTTTATTGTGCTTTGAGAGAACAATCAATTAGCAGATGGCTTTGCTAACCAAGCCTCTTCTCTAAAAGAGGGATTCATCAACATCAGTGGTTATGGTGTTAATCAACCCATTCCTTAACTTTTTCAATATGAGGACCAAATAATGTAGCAAGTATTTAAGCCATCACATGACACACAACAAGGAAAGACAACCATATCACAGGGTGAGTAATGAGAAGAGACCCGAGGACCCTCTTCACATGCCCAAGCTCTCTGCTCCACGTGAATTTGAACTCATGGAAGATGGTTTATCTCTTTAAGGTGGGATTATGGATCCTTGGCATGGAATTTGCAACAAGAGACATTGGTTATCAAGTCAGCATGACAGTTTGGTGAGTCTTAACTATTTAATTGGGGGTGGCATGTATGTTTTTATTCTTTTTAAGGATTGTAGGAGAGTCCCCTTTTCTATTGTCTTACAAACTAGGGATGCTTGCATTTGCTTGGATTGATTCTAGCTTCAGTTCTGGAAGTTTTATCTGTGCCCTTGTCTCTCCCCTTTGGGGATTTTTGTTTTCTCTATTCAAAATTTCTTCGAATTCGAGAAAGACTTTGTTGTTTGGTGTCAATATAAATATTTCAACATCAAATCTCGCTAGTGCAATTGGTTTTGAGGGGCCTCATTTTGTATGATGACCCAAGTTTGATACTTCACGGTAGCCAGGATGAGACACCTAAAATCCATCCATGTTAAGGGTTGGTGTGGCCCACACCGGGTGCGATCCCTGGGTGATTTTGATGACTTATATGCCTCTAAGTCGCAATTTCTTAGACCACAGGCTAATCTTGCAAGTCATAGATACAATACCAAACAAATATATATATATATATATATATATATATATATATATATATATATATATATATATATATATATATATATATATATATATAGATAGATAGATATATATATAGATAGATAGATAGATAGATAGATAGATAGATATATATCAATGCTTAATATTACACAATCCTGGGTCTACAAGGGTTGGAAGGCGCAATCCCCGTTTAGCTCGGGAAGAGATTCAAGCTTTGGCTTTGGGAGCTATATTTGTATCCCTACCTTTCCTCCATGTGGAAATTTTCTTCTCTACCCGGGTTCTCTGTGAACTTGTCCAAGTTATATCTATTGGGAAGATGTATTGATAGCCTTGAGCTTCAATCATATCTCATCCAGGTATCTAGGGGATTGAACGTAAATCATAGTGACGGGACACATGATAACACATAGAATATATAGGTGAGTTGGAGCCTTGATTGCAATAGAATTGTGATGGATTATGGGAAGTTGCAAGAGATTATTCATGTCCTAAGGGAAGTTGATTACTAATCCAGAAATTAGTCTTAAACAAGACATTTTAGTACTTTTGCTATAACTTTTTATCCGTGAAGGTTCAGACTGTGAAATTTTTAGGAGATCAAGAATTCATATTAGATTACTATATATCTAAATTTTAGACTTATAAGGGCTCAAGGTTCATAGATATATTAGGACAAAGGTCAACCATTCAAACATACTCCAAATTAAGGGTTTAAAAGGTATGCAACTTACAATTGGCATAACTTTTTATTGGAAGAATTGTTTTTGGTGATTAAAAACTTGTGATAAATAGAAAAAAAAAGGAGAATTATTATTTTCTCACATAGAAAAAGGTTCTACAAAAAATAATATTCGTACTCCTCATAAAACAAAAACATGACTTCCGAAGAAAATGAAGACTGTGAAAATAGATTATCCCAATTAAAGATCCACGTTGATGAAATAAATGTTAGTATGTTGAAACTAGTGGATTTATTATATTCTTAAGAATCCCTAAAAAGGGAAATGGAAGATGAAATGAAAATTAAGATGGATGAAATGAAAAAAATATGGATGAAAATATGAAAGAGATGGAAAAGAATACAGAAAAAAGATGAATGAAAATAATGCACATATGGAAAATAGGATGGATGAAACTAGATATCAAATGGAAAAGAAGATGAATGATATGAAAAAATCCATGAAGACCCTAGAAACTATTCTCTTATAGAGGAGCCCTAACATGGATATGGAGATCCAAGGAAATCATGAAAATAAGGAGAACAATGGTATTGAGATTCGATCACAAATATTGGAGAGAACAAATATTGAATCTCAAATTCAAGATCATTCATTACTCCAATATCCACATCATCAAGGTTTCATGTTAGCACCAAGGAACCACTTCATTCCAAATATTGATATGAGGAATTTTGATGGTAAAGATCGTATAACATACATATTCTATATGGAACAATTCTTTGATCTACACCAAATGCCAAGATTACAAAAGGTACATATTGCATCATTGTATTTAGAAAATGATCGATTTGTGTGGTATCAATGACTTTGTGAAAGGAAATATAATCATATTATCTCCTTTTCCATTTTTACAGATGAATTGATATCACGTTATGGGTATATTAAGAGCAATGCATTCTTTAGTCAATTGATAAATCTTCGACAAAAAGGTCCAATTAAAGAGCACATTCAACAATTCCAAAAAATCAGTCTCCGGATAAAAAACATTCTCGAGGATAATTTGTTAGATCTCTTTATGGGAACTTAAAGGAGAACATTCAACATAAGGTGCATATCTTCGAACCTAAATCCCTATAGAAAGATTTCAAATGTCTAAAAAAATGGAAAACAAAAATATGGCTACTGGAAGGGTGGCCAGTGATAGCTATAGAGAGAACCATGTTCCCTCTCCTAAACCAACAATATTGACACCTCAACAAATGGATGAAATAAGAGAAATGAGACTATGTTTCAATTGTGAGAAAAAATATAGTGAAGGGCATACATGTAGTGAAAACAAATTATTCAACATTGATTGTGAAGAGGAAGAAGATCAAGAATTGGAACCATCACATGAGATAGATCTAGAAAAGACTACCCCAATGATATCTTGTCATGCATTGGCCAGAATTAGTTCTCCATAAACCCTCAATATACAAGGATACATCAAAAAGAAAAAGGTAACAATGTTGATTGATTTTGGTAGTACCCATAACTTCATCAATTACAAATTAGCAAAAGATTTCAATTGCTTTGTATATCTAGCACCAAAGTTTCATGTAATGATTGCAAATGGAGGTAACATAAATTATTTTGGGAAGTTCCATAGTATTAATCTCAACATGGGGGAGTATTTTTTGGATAGTCCCATGATTACCATCCAAATGGGTGGTGTTGATGTTGAATTAGGGTTCTAATGGTCAGAATCATTGGGAATAGTGTCCCTTGCTTTTCAATATATTTTCATGATATATTTCTTAGAAGGAAAGGAAATTGAGATTAGAATCATCCAAGGGAAACCCTCTAAGGTGATAATCTCTAATATCATGACTATTGGAACATAGACTAAACACGAAGGAGAACAGATCTAAGATGTAGTGATGGTGTCGAAAGACACCATAGTCTAAATCATAGGTCGCTCAATGAGAGTGAGAGAAGATATCCTGAGATGATCTAATGCAATGATATGTCGATCATAAGGATCATCTATAAATAGGTTTTTTCATGGACCAAACCACCAAGTATAGTTTGTTGCACCTATCCATAAAACATGGATCTATGATCCTTAAGTGGACATGGTCAGCCACCATTTTAGTCGGTTGTTGACCCAAAGACTTGGTCAACCCACTCAACCAACAAGGTTAGTTTTACAATGGAACCATATGTTGCAACACCCCCCGTATCTTGAAGGAAAAATAAAATTTCATAGCATTCCCCCCTAAATTTGTTCTATCTGCAAAAGTTTATCACAAGATGATACAACAACACTTCTGAGGAATTTTGATCACCATCAACAAATATCAAGGCCAAAAAATTACTCACCCATGGAAAACTAGTTGCAAAATACACTTTCCAAACATGGTCCCAGTCGGTCAGTTGACCAGAAAACAAGAAAACACCATCCAGACGATCAATCGACTAGACAAGAATGTACCAATATAATCAGTCTCTATCAATCGAATAGTATCTACCAAGATAGAAAGTCTCTGTATCATGTACAAGAAGTAGAAATAAAACTACCAACAACACAATCGAACATGATCTGGTTGGTCTCAAGAACATCAGTTGGGTTTACACATAAGCAACTTCAAGCAACACAACTAAGGGATCAAAGGAATCATCAATAGATTTTCGTTGAAAAAACTAGTCGACGAACAATAGAAAGTCAAAACTCATTTGAAAAATACACATTCAAAAACACCTCCAGTTGAATATCAAGTCGTTTTGAGTCTCAATTGATCAATATCCCATTCAAGCATCAATCGAAGGTCAAGTCAAGTCAAGTATCATTTGACCACTGCAAGGAAATCAGTACTGAAGAGGAGTAATGTACACATGTACAATGAATGAAACAAAACAATAGGAAATCCTCAAACATGTGGTTAGATGCACCCATGACCACTCATCAATCCAACCACAGTCAATCCTAGTAGACAATACTGGTCCATATTTTTGTCTTTCACGTCTCTTCTATAAGGATCTGAAAGCATGATTTCCATGTCTTCAATGGAAAGGATGAAGATACGACACATACTTATGTGTTGTATGATCAAGAGATATAGTCTCAGGGTTTGGTGTACTCATAGAAGTATAACAACTTGGTATATCAACATCAATGTCATCAACAATATTATCCTCAGCTTTTGGTATGTTAGGATCATCCATATCATCATTCGGTTCAAAATATTTCTCCGCTAGAAAATAAATCTAAACTCCACCTTAAATGAACAAACATTCCTTGTTTGAAATAGGGGTAGGTGTAGGAAAGGATGAAATGATAGCATCATATCCAAGACATGTTCTTGGTGTCATTATCTCAGGTGCAATAGAATCTGTAATTCCTTGTCCATTGTCCCCAATTCCTCCTCCAGTGTATCCCATCTTATTGAGAAGTCAGGACCCTATACCTATAGTGTGTTTTTCAAAGCTGGGAGAAACAACACAATCATTAGTTTTAAAGAATAAATCAACAACATATAGCTTCTAAGGAGCATCTGAAGGTGGAGAAGAAATGGGTGGTCCTGGTAGCTCAACAACATCAACATTCTTCTCACAAACAACTTAACTAGAAGTAATGGTGGAAGAAGAAATAGGTGAGTCTGGAAGCTCAATAGAAACAATATTCTTCTCGACATTCTGCAATTGGTGAACTTGTTCTTCAAGGTTTTGTTTGCAATACTATAAGCTATAAAGAGTCTCATCCTTCTTAATCAGCTGCAACAATATGGCATCATAATATTCCTTCAATGCTCAATACTCGTCAAACAGTCAATTGTTATCTTCTTGAAGAGGAGCATCTTATTCACAAATCTCATCGATAGAGGCCTACAAGTGGGAAACCTCACAAGTTATTTGGGCATTGTCTTCCATCAATTGTTTGGCATATGTGCTCAATGTTGTATGAGGAAGAGATTTCATTTCTTCTTCCAATTCTTCAAGAAGGTCATACTTGTCCTGAAATTTGTCTACAAAAGTCTGAAAAATATTTCCATAGTGTTCCCCATGGTAGAAACTCCTCTGAAGTGCTCAGTCACAACAATATGGAACACATATTTTGTAGTATTCAATTGATTTTTCAGTCCTTCATTCTCTATATTCAAGGAAACATTTTCATGAGAAAGGGATTTCACCTCCTTCACAAGATCAACGATAATATTAGTTTTATCACTAAAATCATTTATCAAATATTAAAATATGGTTTCCATTGTTTGTTCTAGGAAAAAACAATTCCTAGACTTTTCATCAAACCACTGCAAAAGGATGGTTTGAAAGAGGGTAGACTCATCTTCCAACTGGGTGTGGGATGTCTCCAGATCACTTCTCAAGCATTGATTCTTAGTTTGCAACTGTGAAATGAAATTATACAAGGAACTGAATTCTGTGTGAAGTCGGTTGCGAGATTCTTCTAAGTCAATAGCCTTTTTATTGTGAATCTCCTGTAGTTTCTGAATCATTAGAGCTTCATCTTCATCCAACATCCTCGTCATTGATGGAGGGAAAGAAACAAATCTGTAAAGGAAAGAGTGAACACAAAATTGACATGAAATATGGCGACTTACACCAAGTTGATTCTATATATGGTCATCCAGGAAAGGAAGCCACCAATCCTTAGCATGCACATGTTGATCAAACACCAAACTAGTCAAAATAATGCACACGACTATTCATTCCATCATAGTAGAGATTATTTTTCAAAACACAACAAATATGCAATAGGGAGAACAAAGATACCAAAGGAGGAAGGACATAATACACTGGTAATCCAACACTTGATTCGAATGAGGCAAGGAGATGCTCAGTTCACATTTATGCCAGTCAACAAGTAGAAAAAAGGGGTTCTCCAATCAGGTCGAGCAATGTGGGTGTTGTGGAATCCACACAATAATGGTCATCTCTTATTCCCTTTGTTCATGAAATGAACTTCCACAAAGTATATGGCATCCCCGCATATGCAATAGTCGATTCTAATGGAGAAATAGGAGAGGCAAGTAGATATCCCATTCGAGTCGATGCAGAGATACAAGTCGATGAATTGATTGTCCAATTGACAAGGGAATCCACATGTATTATTGGAGATGCAATTTGAATTGAACCAACTTAATTCAAGTAAGAATCCCATTCCATTCGAGGGTTTCAGGTACGGAAATTTCAAGTAAGGTTGAGCCCTATCCAATTCAATGCACATCTAAGTCGAAAAATAGTCGAACCACCTTCACCAGTCGGATGTATTCTTAGTTGAGGGTTTCACCATGCTAAATTAGGTTTGGTAGAACAAACTGTCACGTGTTTCAATAGGTTGGGTCAATGGATTTTATCTCATGCACACACCAGTCGATTCTATTCTAGAGAGAACAAGTCATCCAATTTGAACCTTCTTTAATTCAAGGTTTTATATCCTTCAAGATGACAGACAAGTTGACATTTGGTCGAGGAAGGAAAAAAATTGAAGTCTTAATCTTCCAACTCTCAGCCAGTCAAGGACACAACTCAAAACACACAAATAGGAGAGTTTGGTTGAGCCTGTAATGCCAAATCAATGAGCTAAAGAGTGACCACCAATGAGTATTCATCAAGCTGATTTAGAATCTAAGTCGACGAGTCTGTGAATTTCCAGTAACAGATCTAAGTAACGAACGTAAAATCCAAAGAATTCACCTGCAAACAAATTTTTTCAGCAAACCCAAGAAAATCAACTCCAATATACAACAAATATATTATTCCCAAAATAACCACAAATGCTCAGTGTTATCTTATTCTCATCTAGGTCTTTTCTACAAACCCTGGATCAAAGAACCATCATCTTTGAATCCATGTTGGAACATGTATTAAACATAGAGGAGAATGGATATAAGAGGCAACGGTGGTGTCGAAAGACACCATATAGATAAAACATAGGTCGCTCAATGAAAGCGAGAGAAAATCTCCCAAGATGATATGATGCATTGATAGAACAATCACAAGGATCGTCTATAAATAGGTTTTGTCATGAACCAAATCAGGAATATCAAGTGTAGTTCGTTGTAACTTTCCATAAAACGTGGATATGTGATACTTAAGTGGACATGGTGTTGAGGGGTCCTAAATACCTTTAAATCAACAACAAAAACCAAAACCACCACCAATTAGACTCTGCAACGTTTAATAGTGGAATGGTTCTCCAGATTTTTCAATCCGTCCAAAATAATCGATGGCCTTTACGTTTTCTTGTTTAGGGTTTCTCCTTCAATTCAAATGTTCTCTTTTTGTGTTTTCTCTTAGGTAGGACTGATATAAGATAAAGACGGTATAAACCAACTAAGTGACAAAGTAGGAACAAACTTAACTACTGGAGATGCGGTTGATCTTGGGATAACCCTTTCACTCTAGCATGTAGACAGTGATCGTCTACCACATGCCTAGTAAAAATACGTTAACCATGCGGGTATTCCAATTACTGACTGAGATACAAATTATCAAAAGAAAACATGCATGTGACAAACAATGACAAGTAAAATACTTCACTCAACTCTAATCATTAATCACATAATAACACAACATTTTATTTTCATCATTAAAGAAAGAACTGTAAAACATTGCATCAGATAACTTATCAATATATTTAGTATCTCTTACTCGTTACAACATCCATTCATGAGACAAAATAAAAAATAATTCTTCTCCACATCTAATCATACACGAATTTGATGAAAACACAAACTTGTCTCTGGTCTAAAAAGGGCTTCTCAATTAAAGGCAACTCTGAAATAGTTCTTAACAAAACAAAAAATGAGGGTCTTTGCAGCAACCATTGACCCTTAACTAACTGGTCGATGCTCTTATTTATAACATAAAATTAACTAAAAATAACAATTAAAGTGAAGCTAAGTAAAACAAAACTCACCACATGGTGCTTTCTTCTATTAGTTTTTTTAAGAGTCATCTCAAGATATCACTTAAGTGGGTGAATATTCTCGTACTCCAACCACTTGATGAATAGATCCTCGCAAGTGTTGGCATACGGGAATCTATGATGTTCCATTGGGGATGAGTGAATCTCTCTTATCTCTACCACATGTGCCTGATACTTGACTATACTAGCACTTAACTGTTGCAACATAGCCTAAGCTTTGATCTAGTGCTTCATAAATTGTCGCACCTGACCTAGCGCCTTGTCTGTCACCTTTTCTATTTCCTAGGACCATGATGAGTCTTGCTCAACATGCGATTTGACTATGTCGTGAAAGTCGACAAAGTCATAGGGTGTAACAAACTTGGGGAGTTTGATATATTTAATCACCTGGTGGATTTTTATCCATATTTTCTCGCACTTGGCCCATTTCTCTTGGATTTATCGATGAGGTTCCCAAGGCATTTTAACCCAATACTTGATCAATTTACTTATGCGTTTGATGTTGATTTCTCTTAGCACCCATATACCCTGCTCTTCGTTGTCTCGACCCTTTTGCACCATGTTGACATAATCAATTCTTTCCACTACTTGTTGCACTTTCTCATACCATCTCTCCATATCTTTGCATGTGGCCAGTGCCATGAGGGTGTCTTCTTGCAACTCGATTATCCTTGCAATGAATATGTGTCGTTCATATGTAAACTTGTTGTAGGCCTCCTTGAATTCTATCTTTAGGTACACCGTGACTTGTGTGGTGTCCTAGTAATATTTCTCCAAGTGGTGTAAATGTTCCAATTCTTTTAAAGCGGTAACCAACTCCTCTTCATCTCTTTTATCTCTGCCCAGGGTGGCATCTTTGATTTCTATCCTTGCACCGATAAGTTCGGACGTTTTGGCATGCTCTATGTTGATCATATTTTCCTCTGTAGTGATGAGGATGGAGCAATCCAAAGTGATCCTCCTCTTCTTGGTGGTTCTCTAGACGATAGATTTCCTTTTTTGGTCATAAGCGATGGCATGTATGTAGGCTACTTCATCCAAGGGTTCGAGAATTTGTTGATCTCCCTAAGTGAGTGTACTCCCCAGACTCCCGATGGTATATACTTGTTCAAGACTGGGTTCTTGAACTTCCTCCTTGTGTTCTGAAGGCCCAGCTTCTATTTGTTGCTCATCATGGAGTTGAGTACTGATTGAAATTGAGGCATTGGGGGTATGCTCGGTACTTACTTGATCTTAAACCATTGAGACATTGATTTCTTATTGTGGAGATTCTTTCTTTTTCTCACCCAACCCTGGCTCGTCCTTCAGACTGTCCACTTGGGTTTATGTTGCATTAGGCAACTCAATGTCTAAGATACTCTCAACTTCTTGTTCATTCCATTGAACACCCTAAATTTGGAGAATATGTCTTCTTTGGTTCCTTTTCCTCTTCGATATGCACAGGGGTCACAAGGGATACCTCTGGGCTCTCATCATCATCATATATTTTTATTAGTTCTCTTAGGGGGTTTGGCACACTTGTTCTCCCTAATGTTTTGACTGTCTTTGGTCGAGTCGAAAAACTTGTCGGCGATCTGGATGGTGGCGTTGAGAATTAAAGGTCGTCTAACTCAGTAATTTCATCAATGTCTATGAATTCAGGGTTGCTTGAGCCCATCTGGCTTATTTTTGGGTTATCGACAGGGAATACTGTCATTCCTAAGAGGTCTGGGTCATCTTGCAGATGATCAATTACCCATTGTGCCTATTCTAACATGATAAATCCCCTTTCTCGCACATCCTATTCCATAGAGAGATCTCTTTCTTGAATTGGGGCTACCAGGGGGGCTTCTGCTGCTTCGACCACTATCATTTATTATCTGGCCCTAAGGGCCCCTTGATCCGATTGTTCTAGCATTGTCATCTATTCATCCAGGATCATGGCTCTGAAACTAGTCATTTTGGGGTCAACCATCCTTGCTACCACCTCGTCCCAGTCTTGGGAATTTTTTGTGAAGACTTCATCTTCAAATTTTTCATGGGCGTATTGTAGAGTGTGGTGATTTTCATGACTCAAGCTAATTAAAAAAGTTTTTTTAAATTTAGTTTAGAATTTATTTTATACTTGGAATAAACCAGAAATAGAGACTAACAACATAATAATATCAGCAGCAACAACAGAATAATGATAACAATAGAGGAATAATGATAACAACAACATATACATACCTCCACCTACAAGTTGGTTTATCTAGTCCCTTTTCTGTTTGATCCTGTTCTTGTTCTTGTTCTTGCCCAGACTAAATATTAACCTCCCAGCCAACTAGGAACAACCTCTCCCACTCCCTAGCTCTAGGAATCCTTGCAGTTTCCTAGCCCTCGAGCCCAAAATTCCCAGCAACACCAGTGCCCTGTGAGAGATTCCCCCCAAAAAACCATTTCTCCCATTTTCTCCTCCTCCTCTCCATTAGAAATTCAAAAATTTCCAAACAGAGATAAGATCCCTCTTCAAGTCCTCCCCTTTTTCCTTATCCTCCTCTCTCAAATCCCCCTCATTAATTCCCAACAACCTTATCCCCCATTAATTACTTCACCTACCTTTTAATAATAAAATAATAAAAGACTCATTAATATATTTTAATAATTAATTAAATTTAAATTAAAAACTATGATAAAATTAATCAATTTGGGTTGTTACACGTATGGCCAGCAGAACGACACTTGCGAGGCATTCTTAAAGAATAGACCCTTCAAGTAATGTTTGTGGAAATGACTGATCTAAAATCTGAACTCTAATTTACTCAGCCCTTCCTGTTTGGCTTGAGCGATGTCTTTCACAATGTAGAAGTCTACATGGAAACCATAAGGTATGAACACCCTTTTCTTATCCTTGACCAAAGTCGCATTGTAGCCTTGAAGGATGGTCTAGTAGCATATCTCCCCCACTACAAGCCAGTTAGGAACATGCACAGGTAGAATATACGGTGCTCCGATGGCCCCGAAAACCCTGATGTAGGTATCGCGTACATCCAAATACAAATGGCCAACCTTTGATATGATATTTTTGGCCACAACCAACAGTCTCTGGCATTCTTTCTTGAAAAGAATAAAATATATGCGTGCGATGAATTCATCGAAGATGAGGGAGTTGGATTTTTTGTACCTGTTCTCCCATAAAATGTTGAAATATATGTGGATCGGGAGTTCTGCGACGTGCCAGCTCAGGTTCATGCCAACAAGGACGTTTTTGGAATACATAACATCCAGTAAGTATGAATCCATGTAGAAGGCTGGTGTCTCTCCTTCTTTTTGTGTATGAGATTATTGTATGCAGGTGCTTAGCTATATGGAAATGATGCCCCCCCAGTTGAAACTGCTCCTTGAAATGGCCACTATGTAAGCTACAGGCATCCATGCCTCCGAAAATTTGGAGAAGTCCTTTTCCCCATACAATCGGCAAATTAGAGTCATTAGGTAGATGTATGGCTCCATTAAGTTGGTCGTCTGGTACCAGCTTGAGGTCCAGTTGGTGTATTTTTTGTCTTCTCTCCACCATGAGGACATCACCCGGCTGGTGTCATGGTGCTCATATAATTTTAAGAAAAAATTAGTGTTCAGTCGATCCTCCGGGTCTCTAAGCCTATAATACTTCTAGACCTCCACCGGAAGGAAAACCCTGACAAACCCACCATTGTCATCATTAATAAAACACTTTTGTGTGTCTATGTGGTCAATGAGCCACTTCAGGAGTTCTATGCAGGGGAAAACTGGAGTTCTGCTTGCTACCATGTGCAGGTACGATCTTCGGATATTTGGAAAAAAATCATCGTCGAGTGCTCTCACATTTGGGTCACTGTGCAGGACATATTTCGGGAATTCTTCCCGGTTGATCTTCTTGAAGAGATCCCCCCAATGTGGGAGTACTGTATTGGTCTCTGTGTTTGCCTCTGTGTCTCCAAAGGCCAACGGTTGAATGCAAACCTTCTTTGTGGATGTCTTAATGACTGGTTCCAGCCTCAGAGTGTATTACAACTAATTTTCTAACCCTGGAGAGGAACCTTATCCTACCTCTAGTTCTTTTAGCTTTGAAACCCTCGGTGATCGCCTAGTGGTCGAATTTCTTGGAGGCATTGTTCCTGCAATTAAAATAAATCCTTTAGAGACTGCATATAGAGAAACACTGGATAAAATATATATATGAAGTGCAAGCATAAAATCCACAGACTGGTACATAGTAGTAAAGATTTCTAAACCTAGTTATTTGATACTCACAGGATCTCTGCATCTTTTGGATTACTCGTTTCACTTCTTCGGATACTCTGAAACTCCTTTGCACATAGAATGGTTTTGTTTACAATGGCTCAAAAGAATTTAAAATGAGGAAGAACTTAACTTGTAGTATCAACCATTTAATCCGAGTGATGAGTGGAATTCAAAAAAATATTCTACCGAATCGTTGCAACTTAAATTCATCATGGGTTGATGGTAGAGGCACGTAGGGTGATGTGTTCTATCGGTAATTACAAACGACTATTTTGATTCACACACAAAGTAGCAACTAATGAGAGATTTGGAATTATCTAGTCTCTTAAATGCTCTGAATCTAAACGTATATAGTGATAAAACGTTCCATCGTGTCGCTTTCTTAGTGGGTGGATCGGGGATCGAAAATGTGTTATGGACATTTTTGTTCATATCCTTCTGCGAAAAAACCTCTGAAACCAATCGATTTCATTTTATGGTGTTGACGTGACAAAATTGGCTCGAAGGTGTGACTTGGATTTAGGGGACCAAGAATGACTTGGGGTAGAGCTAGGTCATACATTTCTACAATCTAAAAAGGACATGTGGCATGGAAGACTGGTGACTTAACTCATGAGTATTAGTCGGAGTCGAGACTTTCTTCAATTTGTGCATTCTAAACTAAATCTGGGATCGCTAATGTCGAAAAGGTATCCGGGGTTGGCGATCAGGGATAAAACTTTCACGTTTTTTTCTTTGGATTAGCTTCTTCAAAAAATCCTGATGCCAAAACACTTTGGGAATCGATGATTGGGGAAAACTCTTTAGCATGTTCGAAATGTTTGGCGCGATTCAGTCTTCTATGATTCCGACAAGTGCGTTGGGTATCAACTATCGACGATATTGTTTCTTTGTTTTTTAACATTTACTCCCTTCACCTTTTACCGAGGCCGAAGGGGATCGATTATCTGTGATGTCTGTATGTTATCCTTGTTGTGAAACAAAACTTCCTTTCACTGATATCGGTGAAGATCGGTGCTCAGCAACTGAGGTTTTCCGAGTGATTCCTTTTCACCTCTTAATTTCTTCTGATGTCGAATATTGAGCGTGTCGGGTGAAGTGTTTTGGCTATTGGTTCCTTATTTAAGTGTTAAGCCTTTTTAATTCATGGGGTTTTAAACCTGAATAGCTAAATGAGGGTTAACAAAACAAACATAGACAAAACATTTCTCAAATAAAAATCAAATTCAGACAGTGCAAAGATTAAGTGGTACCCAAAAAGTAATAAAAATGACATAGGATTTTTAAGGTGTGTTGAGTGCTCAACAAATGGAGACTTACTAGGAGAAATCAAAAACTTTTTTCCTTTCTCGGGCTCGACTGATGCAAAAATTGATTAGGAACTTAAATGGTTTTCATCAGAGCCCCTTTCACCCTTGCATTCAAAATTCCCCTTTTGACACATCTGGGCCTGCCTATGGGGTTTTCAACCTTTATCAACCTTCCTTTCCTGTAACCTTGACTCACACCCTCTTTGAAAATATTCTAGTAAAGCATTCATTGGCACTAGGCCTTTTAGTTAACCTTATTCATTTGCTACGGTGTTGCTCCCCTGCCAGCGAGTGTCCATAGCCCTGACAGAGTCACCCCGACATCACAGAACTTGATCCACTGCCAGTGAGCGTCCATATCCTCGATAGAGATATCTGCATACCTTCTCCTACTATGTTCTCATTTGATATAGTTGAATTTTATTTCGGCAGAGTGCCCTGAGCGATTAGGAGAGGAGGACATCTGTTATTTGCAAAAAATGAGATGGTTCAGGTGAAACTTGCTAGCTCTGTCTCTGAGGCGCACATAGTCCTTTCCAGCTTACTGTCTTTCCCTTAAGGTTTTACCAGAAAACTAATCATACACTTCCACATTTCTCCAAAGTTGCTCATCTGCACAGGCTGGATAGAGAATCCCTTGAAACAACTGCAGGTTCCTCAACGTTTCTTGTGTTTGTATGTGAGAGACGAGTTAGGAAGAGAGTTCTCTATGTCACATGATTTGAGGTCAACCATTGTATTTCTAAACACAATATTTCAAAATATCAGAAGCACAATTGTAAAAGATAAAACAAAAAGGTATAGATGCAAAAAGATAAATCGATGCATCAAAATAAACAAAAAAAATAATTATTATTATTTTTTTTTAATGAAAATATTGTCTAAGGGCTTGGTCATTCACTGCAAGAGCATCATATTCCCCCCTTAGATTATGTAGTCGATATTTGCCTAACCCAATCTTCTCGGCCACCTGGAAAGGCCCGAGCCATAGATTTTGAAACTTAGAATGTTTTCCTTTAGTCTCATTTTCTCTGTTCCACATTAGGACTAGGTCTCCTACTTCAAAATTATTCTCTTTAGCCTTATGTTTATCAAACCACCTTTTAACTATCTGTTGGTGGGCTATGAAATTTTATTTAGATTTCTCCCTTTCTTCTTCTAACACGAGTAGGGTGACAATTCTTTGTTGTAAGATTAATGAGGGTTTCCCTCTGGAATCTTGAGCAAGTTGAAGAGATGGAAGATATAATCTGATCGGGAGAATGGATTCCTATTCGTATACTAGAAAGTATGGGGAATTCCCTGTAGCTTCCTTGGGTGTAACTCTATCTTCCCATAAGGCGTTATGGAGTAGGTTATGCCAATTTCTCTAGTTGTTTGCAACTGTTTTCTTTAATATTCTTACTAGGTTCTTATTAGTTGATTATGCCACTTTGTTTCCCTGTGGATAATAGTTTGTGGAGTATCTAATTATGATTCCTTTGTCTAGAGAAAACTTCGTTAATAGGGTGGAAGAAAAGTAAGATGAATTATAAAAAATAAGGACATAAGGGACACCGAACCTTGTGATTAGTTGTTGTTCTATGAATTGGATTACCACCTTCTTGTTCACATGAGTCAGTGGGATGGCCTCTTCCCATTTCATGAAATAATCGGTGGCAGTAAGTATGTACTTATGTTGTTTTGAAGAAATAGGTGTAATTTGTCCTATGATATCTAACCCCCATTTCTCAAAAGGCCTGGAAACAGTCATCAGTTGGAGTGGGACAACTACCCTCTTTTCCCTCCCAGTGCCTATTTGAAAAGTTTTACAGTTTCTAGCGTATGTGTGAGCGTCTTTGAACAAAGTGGGACAATAATAGCCAACTCTCAGTATATTTTGAGCGGTGGTATTTTATGCAAAATGTCCATCGACAGGACCATCATGGAGCTCCTTCAGAACTTTGTCTACATATTTACGTTCAATACATCTTAAAAGTACCCCATCATAATTAACCTGGAAGAGTAATGAATTTATGAGGCGATATTGTGCGGATTTTAACCTAATATCCCTCCTTTCCCTAGGATTTAGGATTTCTAGGAAAGTCCCATGATGCAGGAGATAAGTCAATTTATCACACCAAGACTCTTGTCCTGGGGAAATGTATGAAGCTTCACCACACCATAATTCCATTTCATTCTCCCATCCGGGGTCTTCATTTACTTGGTCTTGAACTACAACTTCCAGTTTACATAACCCTTGTCCTTTAGCCAATTTAGCATGTTTTTATATCTAGATCAAATTCTTGGACTACTTCCATCCAGTTCTCTCTTCTTTATCCCATCTCCTGTTGAGTAAATAGGGATTGGACTGTGGGGTGAGGCACGATTACTTTGGTATGGTTCTTAAGGATGTAATATCTAAAATGTTTTACTGCCTTATAAACTGCATAAGCCTATTTGTCTATAGCAGGATAATTTAGTTTGGCACCTTGGAGATTTGTTCTCATGTACGATACCAGGGCTTCATTTTTGTCATCATCCATCTGAGTTAATACTACGGCTAACTATTGGTTGGAGGTGAAAGTATAGAGAAAGAAATATTTGTTGAAATCGACACTTTGCAGTACTGGGGCTTGAGAGATTGCAGTTTTAATATTGCTGAAATCCTTCTTTCGTTCATCATCCCACTTAAACTTAGCATCCTTATGAATCATATTTTGTAGGGGTTTGATAGTTTCTGCGAAATCGGGAGTGAATTTCCTCACAAAATTGATTTTCCCGAAGAACAACTGCATAACCATTTTTTTGTGAGATAATGGAAGATGAGCTATAGCCTTAATTCTTTCTGGGTCTATGCGAATTCCTACTTGAGATATAATGTGGCCTAACAACTTACCTTCCTCGACACTGAAAATAGTTTTCTTAGGGTTTAAGGATATGTCGTATTTCCTACACCTTTCGAAAATATGGGTTAAGTGTTGGATGTGATCTTCTCTGTTATTTGAATACACAGTCACGTCGTCCATGTAGACTACTACACCCTTGTTGATTAGTCCCTGAAATGCTACGTCCATGGCCCTCTGGAAGGTCATTCCTGCATTGATAAACCCAAAAGGCATTCGTTTGTAAGAGAAGGTTCCTCACTTGGTTCAGAAGGTAGTTTTCAAAACGTCTTCTTCTAAAACTAGAACCTGGTTGTAACCTTAGAAACCATCTAGTAAGGAGAAAATTTCAGAGCTAGACATGGTCTGTAGGAGTTGCTCCATTGGTGGGAATGGGTATTTGTCTTTTTCTGAAGCTCTATTGAGATTTCTGAAATCTACGCATAGGCGAATCTCCCCATACTTTTTCCTTACATGAACCAAATTTGCTACCCATGCAGAGTGTCTAACCTGGAAGATAATTTTGGCATCTAACAGTTTCTTTAACTCCTGACACATGAGAGGCTCCAGGGATGGGTGATACTTCTGGAGCTTCTGTTGGAAGGGTTTTACTTCAGGTTTTAAATGGATAGTGTGTTGAATGATACACGTATCATAATTTTTTAGATCTCGGTAGGACCACACAAAGAAATATTGATATTCTTTGAAAAGTTTGAGATAAGCCTTCCTTTCCTCTTTGGATATTTTCTTGCCAAGGTTTACATTTTTTGGGTTTTTCGAGGTTCCGGGATTTATAGTTTCATGCATGGGACAAGAAATACCGGTCTTCGCATTTTTTTGACCCCTTAAATCATTCCTTTAGGTGAAAAATATTTTCTAAATTAGTTATCCCCTTTGGTATCGTGTGAGACTTTGATTTGTCAGTCGGTTGGTCTCTACGAAGGTCAGTTTCCATTTATTGTTACCGAAATACTTCATCGTCAATAGCCAAGTCTTTGAAATTATCTTGGTTAGTCAAAACATTTATGATTTGTTCATCTCCTTCAAAGACCTTCCAACTAGAAATATTATTGGGCACCGATGGTTTGTAGAGAAATTCCACAGTAAACCGGGAGGCTTCATAATATTCTAGAGGTGATAGCCTTGAAGCAATGGTGGCCAGGGAATCGACAAGAATTTTCTTTTCTCTAGGAATCACCGTAATGTTGAAATCTTCAAAGTGCTCTATTAGCCTATGTATTTCCTGTTGGTAATTCTTCAGGTGTGGAGATTTTCAATGTATAGTGTTCTTGTTGGCCCTTGACCAAGTTTTGGGATATTCTTGGTCATTTTGACATATTTTGGGACTTCGACAGCCTGTCGAAGAAGGAGCACAAGATGAAGTGGAGATCATGAGATCTCGGCCCCTTTTTGGGTCCTTTTTGGGTTTTGGGGATTATGTAATGGGAATGGGATATCGACCCATGGGTTCACCCATGTTTAGTCCTATTTTGTATATAAATAGATGCTTAGGCAAGATAGAAGTAGAGTGTGCATCTATGTGATGTGAATGTATACTAAGTGCAAGTAGAGTCTGTAAGTGCTTTACGCATGACTGTAAGATACTTGCATAGCTAAGTGCAGGTCCTTGTTACATGTCAAAATTACTCAACTAGATAGGTGTCGCATGTTCCTCTCAATTGTCGTAAGTGTCGCATCTTCCTTACAACTTTCGCAAGTGTCGCAAGTTGTTCACAAGTGTCACAAACATTGTTCAAGCATACTACCATAACGACGACACTAAGGAGGCACTTAAAGCATCACATACACTTGATTTGGAGAAGGGGAACTGGTTAATTGAAGTCAAGGAACTCTTAACACCTGAGGAGAGCTCTTAGACAAAGGTTCAGAGGGTGAGCTCTCCCCTACATCAGCCTTAGGAGCGCTGGCGCTCCCCTATAAGGCCTCATGGAGCGTTATAACACTTGTCTACCCCTCTGAAGGAGCGCTATCCACCTTTGGAGCATTGGCGCTCCCCTCAAGCTTCCCAGGGAGTGTTGCAACGCTCTGATGCCCCTTTTGAGGGAGCACTACCTAATTTGAGACAGTAGTTGGCCTGTTGAGGAGAATAAGGGGAGGATCTTTCAAGTTTAGAAGGTAGTTGCATTCGAATTCTTGGTTTCATCAAGAGATCCCTGATCTAAGGAGGGAGTTCCTCAACTTTTTCTAAAGATAACTCAAGAGGTTAAGCTCCTCTTAACCTATATAAGCAAGCTCTATGATGGTGAAAAGGGGGAAGAATTGCTAGCATGAAACCTATGATCTCATAGGAAACACACAGTCATCCAAAGGAGAGTGATCAATGAAGCTGTTGTCATCCAAATCGTGGATCTTTTGAGCAAGGTGTAGACAAGGAGGACTTGGCAGAGCTTCTACAATCCATCTATGGCTGACTCAGCGAGGAGCAAATGATTGAAGCTCAACTCAGAGCATGCAGGGACAAACGTCGATAAAGAGGTACTTTTGTTCTCCTTCCTTCTCATGTGTTAGTTTGTATAGATTTGAAAGGAAGTCAGTGTCCACATTAAGGATTTTCTGTCTTAGAGTTAAGGTCAATCTCTTTGAGGCAATCTACTTGTCCACAGAGAGATTTTCCTACAACAGAAACCGGCGACTCCACTGGGAAGCTAGCCTTAAATCGAAACTTCTTGTTTTGATTTCTCCTCATTGACCTTGTTCTACCCCTTGATTGTTTCAGACCTAGTTCACTCTTCTTTTGATTGGTTTCATGATATAATTGGCTCCCTACCCCATCACACTCAGCCTAATTGTCGAGATTGAATTACAAATTTTAGATTTTTTGACACTTTTGGGAGTTTTTTGAACCTAGCGCCCCTGTCCCTGTGTTAACAGAGCACCAATGCTCCCTAATAGCCTTGCACAGAGTGATATAATTCTCCTTGTCCTTGACAACAGAGCACTAGCCCTTTTTTGGCCAGTAAACCTTCCAAAATTGTTTTTTCAGGGTTTTTTCCTATGTGTCTCTCTTGCTGGGTAACCTTGTGAGTCAATCCTTCTTCTTTCCATCTTTGACATTTGTCTTTTTCTTGGATAACAAGCATCTTGCTGTTTGGATTTTGTAGCCTTCATCACTATTGTTGTTGAGTTTTTCTGCCATTTGGAGTTTGAAACCCATGCATTGTATTTCTCTCCTCGTCGACTGAACGAAAAATGTTGGTGAAGGTCATCAAAGGTCTACATATCTTTTCATTTGGTTTTATAAGATCATTGTTCTTTGAATTTTTCTTTTGGGTGTGAATATTGATTTCTCTTTGATTGTTTCTTTTCTTTGGCTTCTTGTTTTGATCACAAAGAGAGGGTATATTGTTTGTATGATTTTTGCTTGTGTCAGTCTGATTTCTGAGAAGATAATTAGCAAGACGAGCATTGTGTTGAATTAATCATTATTCATATACAAACAATAAAAAGCATCTTCATGATTGATTGTGCATGTTAGAAGGCATCTCAAAAGTTTTAGCATCATATCGGGATTTGATTGAAGAAAATTTGTTTGAGGACATTCCTTGTTAGTGCTTGTTAGTGGAAAGAGCTCTCTCTCTCTCCCTTAGATAGATGTTCATCGAAAAGAAATGAATGCTTATCATCTTTGATGCATTTTTTGGGACTGAGTCATAATTCCATTCTTTTCACTTCCATGCACCCCTTTTTGCGTAAAGAATAGCTGTAAAATCAATGCTAATTACAAATTATTTAGAACTTTTTATTTTCTAGGATCCTCCACCAACAGTAGACTAGGCTTAGTACTTTGGATTAGGCTATAAGCATAACTCTCCAAAGTTTCCAAAACAAACAGTAGCATCCTGAATTAGGGAGAGTCAAATCTAATCATCATATAAGTCTGCTTGGGGTCCCCCTCTCACACAGGGGTTACACACGAGGTCACATTCGGGTGAGCTACGGGGACTAACCCTCTGTGGTTTAACTAATTGTGGTGGTCAGATCGTATTATGGGGATCACTCTGAGGTAAATCCACAATTACTGTGTGGAAGCCTTTTAGTTGATTTTGGGCTCGATACCATGCCCGTACGTTCAGATCGGACTGTCATCTGTTCCCGCCCAGGGGATGACTGCGAATTGGTAACCTTAGTGGCCATAATCTTTAGGGTCTTACACAAGGTGATAGTGACAGGAAGTCTCACTGTACCTGGAGCAGACATTGGTCAAATTCACTCGGGCTCCTTGGAGGGTAAATCCACAATTACTGCGTGGAAGCTTGCACCAAGGCGTAAGTCTGTTAAGCAGGTCACCATTGTAACTGTTCCACCCTATCCCCGTCCCTTCTGGACTTGATCACGTGACGTTGGATTTCATCACCAACTAGTACGGTCATCAAAAGAAGGTCATGTTTGCTTGGTTGTGATTCTTAGATTTCTATTAGCATATGATGTTTCTTTTCGGTAGTTGGCCATAGATATTTTTCACCGACTCTTTTTTGCCAACATCAAACCTCCACGCCGTTCGCAGAGGCTACATGGACTTCCTTTAGAAAATATAGAAGGAAACACCCCTTTACCCCCTCATTCTATGGAGCAATATCCTCAACAGAGTGAGGTTCAAAACACTACAACTTCCCAGGAAGAAGTTCCCACTCTTTAGATAATTTTTGAATTGTTTCAGAGTCTCCAAAAGCTTTCCGCATTCCGGAGGGATATGAACAACGTGTCATTCAACTGAATTCCGCTAGCGAATTTGTTGTCGTCAATCCTTCTGACATTCTGACTGGGTCCCATCAAAACCCTTTAGTCGATGACCCTTTTTTGACCACAGACATTGTTTGAAGTCCACCACACCTGGTGCGAGATCTTTATGGAACAGGGGAAGGTGTCGATGCACCCATCTCCTACACCATACCCCTAAACCATTTTACTGGTACCACCACTTTTACAGCCACACCGCTTGTTGGTCTGAACATACCGTTCGTTGGCCCAAGGTCTACTATTCCCCTCCAGACAACCCAATCTACAATAGTCCCTCACATCCTGACTATTCCCGCCAGTAATGTGGTGGTCAACCAAGCTGCAATTGGCACACCTGTAACACCAAGACCTACACTCCATTTTGGGTACAGAGCACTGAATGCTTTCACTACCACTACTACCCAAGCCACTACTACCCAAGTTGTACCGGGAAATTCCATACCTATCCAACAACCCGGAGGAACTGGTCTTGGTGTCCCTAATCCGCTTAGCGGCACTGGGCAGTCATTTACGTCTGGCTCTCAAATTTCGGGAACTCTACCTCAAGCTGGGGGGCATCCTCCCACCGGAGGACAAATTCCATTTGGGGGGCAGCCTCAATTCAGAGTCTACCATCAACCGTATGGACAAAATGTGTCTACCACACCTAATCCATGGAACGTCCCTTTTCCAGGAAACCCACAGTCCTCGGCAGGACAAAATTCTCAGACTCCGCAACAACCTCCTCATGGAAAAATGCCAAACCCAACCTATAACCCACAAAACCCATCTGGTTATCCTCCGCTCACACATGCTTCTCAAAACACCTCAAATCCTGTATACTGTAAATTCTAACCTTGTACAATATCTACTGCAAACTGATATTCAGAAAAGAACAGAAAATATACAATGACAAATACAAACATTACATAGAGATTTTTCAATTGGAAACCCAAACCGAGAAAACCAGCATATATTATATTGATACATTGTGTTACATTGTTTACAATACAATATACATATAGGAGCCAGCGGCATCCAAAACCCTAACCCAATGACCTGGATTAGTCCAAAACCCTAATTCCTTAACCGGAAATAGAAAACCATCGGGAAAAAACCATGTGCCAAAAAACCACCTAATATCATGTGGTCCCGGAAATATGTCGCCCCGGAAATATGTCGGCCCTGGTGAAAATATGTCAGCTCGGCCCGACGAAAATATGTCGGCCCGAATATAACACATACCCAACACATACTACTCGTGCAAAGAATATAACACATACCCAACATTCTCCCACTTGTTGTTTTCTTTTCACACAGGGGGTTACAGGGTTACATAGTCAACAATCCAGGGCAACAATGCCCATG
>JZKD02S1846393.1:516916-546413 GCA_000966675.3 Picea glauca | reverse complement strand
AATATACATATAGGAGCCAGCGGCATCCAAAACCCTAACCCAATGACCTGGATTAGTCCAAAACCCTAATTCCTTAACTGGAAATAGAAAACCATCGGCAAAAAATCATGTGTTGAAAAACCACCTAATATCATGTGGTCCTGGAAATATGTCGGCCCCGACGAAAATATGTCGGCCAAATTTATTTATTTTTTGGGGGCGCTGCCCCCGAACCCCCGCACGGGGGGCTCTACCCCCCTGTAACCCCCCTGCGCACCCGGCGTAGACGCTCAGACACTACTACTCGTGCAAAGAATATAACACATACCCAACATATACCCTGGTCAAAACCAACCTCATACAAGGGAGCCCACTAGTTACAATTATCCACATAACCCAGTGATTGGCCCCACTGGTGTCCCCATACCACACCAGCATTACCCATAGGTTAACTGACAACTACCTTTTCTAGCTACCCTGGACCTTCTAAACTTGTCTCGGTTAACGAATGATCCTATTTATCATTCTCCGGTTTGGCCAGCTATTCCAGCTAAACTTCCTTCTGATATCCCAAATATTGATGGAAAGCCCGGAGAAGACCCAAAAAACCACATGATGACTTTCCATTTGTGGTGTTCATCCAAATCCCTCATGGACGATTCTATTCATTTGCGTCTTTTCCAATGGACACTTACAGGTTCTGCAGCGAAATGGTATATTGAACTACCACGCGCATCTTTTCACGATTTCAACTCCCTCGCCATGTCCTTCCTCACACAATTCCAACTGCCCATTCGATACGAGACGAGTACTGAACTATTAACCTCCCTTCATCAGACAACTTCCGTACATATCTCCGATCATATTCATGAATGGAGACGACGACGAAGGCTAATCAAAGAGGTCATTCCTGACCAATTGTTAGTGGAATTGTTCACTAAATCATTGTTACCCCAGATTGCTTGTGATGTTTCCATGGGTGGCGTAGTCACCGAGGAAGAAGCCATTGCCGGAGCTCACAATCTCATACTCTGTATGAGTTGATACTGAATGCTACCCGTGCCACTAACGATCCATCCAAACCATCGTCTTCTTCCCACGCAGATGGAGTTATTGGCTCCGTCAAAACCCAATCTACTACCGAGTCGGGTGGAACGATTCAGCGGCCCACTTTGACGTCTGCTCCCAATCTGACTGCACCCTCTTCTAACCCCCCTCAAACTCAGGTCTCTGATGTGAATGCAGTCCAATCGACCCCTCCACAACAACTTGGGGGCAAGAAGAAAGTGAGAAACAAACCAAAGAAGAACAATAACAACGAACAACCCAAAACTCAACCGCAAACCCCTGCTACCGGAAAACAACCACAATGAACACCAAAATTCCCATGTCTCATTTGTGGTGACGATCACTACACCCGAGACTGTCCACATTGTGATGAAGTGGCCAAACTTTTCAAGGGAAATTCACAAGATGTTGTTCTTACTCAGCCTTTTCCACAACAACAATCTTTGGTTTCTCAAACCCCCACTGCTGGGGGCAGTTCCAACCCACCCCATGATGAGGCCTCGACAAGTGCCCACATTTACATGTTTAACGGGGTTAATCTAACCACTCGCTCTATGACATATGACATGCTAGTTAAAACTGATAAGCCGAAGACTGGTAACGGTTCTTCACCAAACCTGTTACCATCCTCTGTTAATCCTCCGTCTGTTAGTCCTCCATCTGGACCACTTCAGATTGAAAAACCTTTGTTTGACTCTATCTTACATCCTCCTAAGAGCACCATCCGGAAATCTACCTTCAATCCTAATTCACAGGCTGCCCAAAACTACAACATTGTAGAAGATTTGGCCCAAGCCCCGTGTGCTATGTCCGCCTTGGAAGTTCTACAACACTGTCCCAGCCAACATAGAATGCTCTTAGCTGCTATCGACGCTTTTGATTCTGAGTCATCAAATAACCTCATGTTTAATCTGGATGATCATCAACCACGACTCTCCCACCAGCTAGCCTTCCAAATCAATGTTGTTGTTCACAATCAACAAATTCATTGAACTATCCTGGATGAGGGAGCCTCTACTTGTGTCATGTCCTTAGCTTGTTGGAAGGGTTTAAAATCACCTGCCCTTAACAAATCCACTACGATGTTACACGCTTTCGATGGATGATGTTTTCATCCTCACAGATTATTACAATCCCTAGCCGTTCAGTTGGGTGGAAAAACTGTTACCGTTGATGTCGAGGTGGTCGATGCTCCCCTTGATTACAACCTATTACTCAGAAGAAGTTGGTTCTACGCTATGACTTCCATCACCTCATTGGTGTTTTGATGTGTACAATTCCCCCATCAAGGCAAAATTATCACCATCGATCAGCTTGATTTCTGTACACCCGACTCTCGCATCCCTGCCACCAACAGCATTCCTTTTTTGGGAGACCACCCAGTTACATATGAAAGAGTTGGTGTTGGCTTATTGAAAGATTCTAGCCTTATGGGTACTTTCCCTACACCACTTCCACCTACCGCGCATCATATTGCCACCTTCAATATGATCTCGACTACGCCTTATCAATCCTTAGAATCATCTGATCCTTGGATTGTACCTAGTCCCCTGGAATTCGATGTGCTTGGTGACACTATGCCACTTAGCCCAGCTAAGGCCACATACATAGCTATCCAATCTGTCTCTCCCTCTTCGAACAATTCACATTCATTGGCACCCGATGCCTACTCGATGCCCTCATGGTTGGATTCCCTGTCGTCTGTCGTTGATTACATTTCCCAAATTTTTCCTTCGGACGAATATATTATGGAAATGCTTAGCATTGACGATCTACCTTGGGATGATAACCATCATCGATCCTCTTTTCTTCTGCCTTTGGAAGAAATTCATCAAGACATAAGCTCTATCTCCCCTTCTGGTGTTGATTTTTCATCATCTCCCATGCTTTCAACTTCCGACGATTTGGATCCGATAGTGGACATGGTGATTTCTTCAGTGGGATTATTGGAGCCTGATCTCCTTACCCCTGTCACGAACCTCAACATGTGTTCCTTCCAGAGTGATTCTCTTCCATCCAGCGAAGATCTCTTGGAAGCCATGACCGATTTTTGTCCCTTGACATGGTACCCTTCCAGAGCATTATCCTCTCGGAAGCCATGATCAAGAAGTAACCATGAGCATAGTTTCTCTTCTTTGTGGCAAGCTCATTAAAAAATGAAACAGATGCACTGAGCATAGTTTTCTTCTATGTAGCAAGCTCGTTAAAAAATGAAACAACAATCTGGGGATCGCATCTAGAGCCCTGAGCATAGTTCTTTTCCTGTGTCACGCTCGTTAAAAAATGAAACAGTCACTTTTATTGAACCTTCTTTTCATCCACCCTTATCCTTCGGTGAATGAATCGAAGCTTGGGGGGCATGTCTCCATCCTTTGATGATATTTTTGGAGCTAAGTCACCAGCTTTTAAGGTGGGGGCATACTGAGCTTAGTATTTTTTCTTTCTTGTGCTCGTAAATACATGAGAATGCATCAAGGTAAACTTTTATCTCTTTTTTGAACCTGTATGGATACACGAAAAAGGAATCCCTTGGAGTTTCTTTTAAGCTCTTTTCAGACTCTAAACATGAAAATATTGCCGAGTGATCTTGCTTCCTTTCCCACTTGTTAAAAAGTTTGAAAGGGCGTCTTTTGAGAGATAATTTATCTCTTTTTCATCCTCGCGAGACTAACATTACGAAAAAGGAACCCCCCTTGAGTCTCCTTTAAACCCTTTTCAGACTCTCTAAATATGAAAAGATTGTCGAGTGATCTTGCTTCCTTTCACACTCGTTAAAAGGTTAGAAAGGGCATCTTTCGAGTGATAGTTTATCTCTTTTTCAGTATCATTAGACTACTGTACGAAAAAGGAATTGAGAGAGTTCTCTTTTAAGTGTTTTTCCAAACTCTATAATCCCGAAAAACCTTCGAGTTTTCTGTCTTTGGACTCATTAAAGCACACATCGATAGGCCCGTATGGGACCGATCCCTTACTTATTCTGTTCGTTAAACAAAGGAAGAGGAACTTACTGAAGGTAAGTTATATCGATCATGTGTTATCCTCCTCGAGCTCATTAAATCAAAAAGAGGTACTCATCTATCTGGATGGGGGAAAAATTTAAAGGAGCAATCCAAGCAGTCTCTTGAGAACTTCATCCAGCAATTCTTAGAGTCACCCTTGAGCACGACACTTTATCATTTGCACACATCATAATTCATTGAACCTCTGCACTGAGCCAATCCTTTGAGTCCCTTTCAATCCTTTGGGTCACCCGACACAAATCACTGTATCCACTGCATAAGTGTTGGTCCACGTCATGCTTTGTTGTTGTGCCTCAGTGTTCAAGGGAAGTATCTGCCTCTGAAGTTAGCCATCCCAAATATCCTGCCTCAAAACCTATGCCAGTCCATGTCTATTTGATCTACCAATTACATCTCCGTGTCTGTTTCGTGTCGTTGATGGGGGATACATCAAGGCCCTCCCTTGACGAGTCTATTCTTGTCGACTTCAACACATTATCTGGGAATCAGACTTAGAAACCAGTTAGTACTTAGGGACCTACAAGCCTCAATGGCAGGCCTCCTCACAGTCGACGGTAGGTTTACATCATTGACCTATGATCAAATGATTCCACGGATGTTTGACCTCAACTCATCTATTCACATTTGCTGGAATGTACTAGGGTACCTTGGGAATCATTGACATTAATGGTGATCTCCCTCGCACTTGTTAACGGTTTACATCATTGACCGGTAATCAAGTGGTTTCTTCCATGTTCGACATCAGGACATCTATTCACATGGTTAGATTCGTACCATATTGGGATTGGTAAGAGGACCCTGGGTTGAGTAACCACTTTGATATATGCTTTGCCCAGGCTGCGAAGGAGTTTATATTAGACAAAGAACACATACACTGTTACATAGATCCACTTTGTATTGGTCGTGGCTATGTCTTGTCATATTATAGATCCACTGTGTATTCTTCGTGGCTATGATTAGTCCGATTCATCAGAGTATAGATCCACATTGTATCTTCGGTAGGTATACCTTCTTTTCAATACAATTATGGATCCACAGTGTATTTTATGGTGGCCATATCTTGCAAGTCTTGATCACCCAAGCATAGGTATGCCTGCCTTGGGTTTTGAAATATGTCATGATATTTGTTGGATGTTTGTGTGCAGCTTCCGTCAGGTTCTCCAAGTTTATACCCTTGCTTGAACGTCTACAAAGCATTTTCAGTTATCAGTTTGCATATTCTAACTTCATACTTTGGGGGGAAATCCGTTACACGTCAAAATTACTCAACTGGATAGGTGTCGCATGTTCCTCTCAATTGTCGTAAGTGTCGCATCTTCCTTACAACTTTCGCAAGTGTCGCAAGTTGCTCACAAGTGTCGCAAACATTGTTCAAGCATACTTCCATAATGACGACACTAAGGAGGAACTTAAAGCATATCATACACTTGATTTGGAGAAGGGGAACTGGTTAACTAAAGTCAAGGAACTCTTAACACCTGAGGAGAGCTCTTAGACAAAGGTTCAGAGGGTGAGCGCTCCCCTACATCAGCCTTAGGAGAGTTGGCGCTCCCCTATAAGGCCTCAGGGAGCATTATAACGCTTTTCTTCCCCTCTGAAGGAGTGTTATCCACCTTTGGAGCATTGGTGCTCCCCTCAAGCTTCCCAGGGACCGCTGCAATGCTATGATGACCCTTTTGAGGGAGCGCTACCTAATCTGAGGCAGTAGTTGGCCTGTTGAGGAGAATAAGGGGAGGATCTTTCAAGTTTAGAAGGCAGTTGCATTCGAATTCTTGGTTCCATCAGGAGATCCCTAATCTAAGGAGGGAGTTCCTCAACTTGTTCTAAAGATAACTCAAGAGGTTAATCTCCTCTTAACCTATATAAGCAAGCTCTATGATGGTGAAAAGGGGGAAGAATTGCTAGCACAAAACCTATGATCTCATAGGAAACACACAATCAGCCAAAGGAGAGTGATCAGTGAAGCTGCTGTCATCCAAATCGTGGATATTTTGAGCAAGGTGTAGACAAGGAAGACTTGACAGAGCTACTGCAATCCATCTATGGCTGACTCAGCAAGGAGCAAATGATTGAAGCTCAACTCGGAGCGTGTAGGGACAAACGTTGATAAAGAGTTACTTCTGTTCTCCTTCCTTATCATGTGTTAGTTTGTATAGATTTGAAAGGAAGTTAGTGTCCATGTTAAGCATTTTCTGTCTTAGATTTAAGGTCCATCTCTTTGAGGCAATCTACCTATCCACAGGGAGATTTTCCTACAACATTCCTTGTAGTAGATTGTGGAAGGCTTAGTGTTGTAATGCAAGGAATAATGACTTAGCGAGCTCCGTAGATATTTTGTCCTGTGCAGAGTAAGGGTTTTGAGGCTTTGTGCTTGTAACCAATTGACTAAGGACAATAAAGAAGAAGAGTTGGTGGACGTATCTGTTACCCATGATTTTGGTCATCATGATGATGTATTGATGATGGTGTACTCAGGCTCTCCATAAGAACTTTTACCTGATAAAAGTTACTTTCATCTCTTCCAAGAAAACTCATTTTTAAAGACTATTCGTATGCTGCTAGTATACTTGGGTGCGAGAATGTATGATTCTCACAGTCTTCCTTAAGCCAGGGTGCGAGAAGTTCGCACTGTGTTGAACTGCTAGGGTGCGAACTCTTCCTAAAGCAAGGAAAAAGTGAATTCTCAAAGCTTCTAGAAGGGAATCTTCTAGAAGGATGGGTTGGAATTCGAATGGTTATCCTAGTACTGGATTCCCTGATATTTTGGGATCATTCTTATCCAAGTAACTAATTCATTCTCTCCTATATATTGAGAGAATTCTCATGGAAAAGGTTAAGCAAAATTCATTGGAGAATTGGTGAAAGAATTGTGTGAAGGACTGAAGCTACAGTTGTTTGGAGACTTCAACAAGTTTATCCAAAGGAGTTGATCTTCTTCATGCAAGTGAGAAAGTGTGTGTGTGTGTCAGAGCCAAGGGCCATCGAAAGGAAGTTTGTGACATCAAGGCTCAGGTTGTAATATTTACTTTCCATTAATATGATATAGTAACATGTCCCTTTCCCATAAATCTATTTCCACTTTATTGTATAATTCCTTGATCATATACATAAATTGACTGTTGAATAGATTGTGCTATCTTCACTTTGGTTGGTTTGTGTTGTCTTGGTCTTGACTGCACAAGAGCACTGAAGTGAAGCGGGAGCAACAAAGACCAAAGGAAGAGATAATAAGGTATGTTATTTATTCTTGCCTCCTATTTAATTCAATGGTCAAAATCTAGGGAAAGAGTCATGTCATGTCTTGCTTTGTTCTAGATCCAGGTGGATCTAGGGAGATTGGTTAGTGTTCGCACCTATGGATTTATCCAATAACAAAATTGGCAACTCCACTGGGGAGAAATCCCATTTTATTTGTGGCTTTTGATATTTTTCTGTGGCCATTTGCTCTGGTTTCACTTTTCTCCTATCCTATCAATTTCTGAGTCTTCAGGATATCCTGATAGACCCTCTGGGTCCAAAGGCCTTTTTCAATTTTTCTTCATTTTCCAAAATTTTGATTATGTTCAGACATTCTCACACTGTACTTAATTGCAGTCTGCGAGAATAGGTAGAGTTCGCACTCTGCCTTTAGGTTTCAATGCGAGGTTCTCGCACCCTGCTCAAGGGTCACCTCCGAGAATCAGTGATTCTCACACTGTGTAATATTGCCTGCCTGCGAACTCAATTTTTCAAAAATTTGGATTTGAGTTTTGGCATTTTCAACTGCCCAGATCAGTTTGATTGACTCATAAGAGTTTCTTGGACCATTGATTGATATATTTCTTGTCTTTGTTTGTGTGCATGAACAGTCTTAGGATTTCAAGGCTTTTCTTGTCATTTGTGTCTTGAATTTTCTTGGCAAAACCATTCTCTCTGACTTCAGAATCTGAGTGTGTTTGATTAGTTAAGAACTAGTGATTGGTTGAAAGTTGAGTGCTTGGTTTTTCTCATTTGCTTATTGGTTTGAAAGCTCATTTTCTTTTGCATTTGAAAAGACAAAATTGGTTTGCTCTTTATTTTTGTTTTCGTTGAAAGAGTGGATTGGGTGTTTATCATTGCTTTTTCATTTGGTTTTTGATTTTCTGTACTCTCATTGTCATAGTGTGGGTCCTTTTTGAAAAGTGAACAAACAATTTTTCTTTCAAAAATTTATTTTCATTTAGAAAACATTGAAAATCAAATTATTGAGATTGTTGAAGTATTTGAAAAAGACACAATAGAGAATTGTCATTTGATAAGTGATTGTTTGCATTTGTATTTTAAAGGCAATTTTGCATTGTAGTTCAAGGTTGATTTGGAAAACTTTCTCTCTCTCCCATACATAGGATTCATTGAACGAAAAGTGATATATTTCATTCTCATCCTTGCATTGTTGGGTCAGAGTCATACAACATAAGTTTCACTTCCATTTCCTTTGAGTAAACAACAGCTCTCAATAACACTGCGTAATTATAAAATTTATCTAGTAACTCTTTTCTAGGGCTCTTTTACACCAACATTTAGCTAGGATAGCGCTTTGGAGTAGGAAGAGAGATACACTCTCCAAAAGCACAAAACACACAATAGCATCTTGTGTTAGGGAGTGTTAAATTCCATTTGCAACATCTTGTCCTGGGAAGCCCTTCTCACACAAGGGTCAAACACTAGGTCCCATTGATCTTGGCAGAGTTACTCACCCTGTTTTGTTGATATCAGTGTAGAGATTGTACGTATAATGGGGATCACTCGGAGGTATACCCACAATGATGAGTGGAATCCTTTTGAGTTGATTGCGGGCTAGATACCCTACCCTTGCGTGTGGATCAGACTGTCGACTGTTTCCCCAAGATTTATTGTTGTTGGTGGTGACCTTAGTGGCCTATCTTTCTAGGTTCTTACCCAAGGTGACTGTGGAGGGGAAAGTTTTCACGGTACCTGGAATTGACGTTGACCAAACTCACTCGAGCTCCTTGGAGGGTATACCCATGATTATGTGTGGGATATTGCACCAGGGTGTAAGTCTGTTAAGAAGGTCATCAGCATAACCTTTCCACTCTAACCCTGCCCCTTCTTGTCTTGTTGTTGCAACGTTGGATTTCATCACCAACTAGTGGCTTCGAAATTAGAAGGTCTTGTTTGCTTGGTGTTGCTTTCTAGATTTTGTTTAGTAGTGTGTATTGTTTGTTTCTCAAAGTTGACCTTAGGATTTTTTTCACAAAGTTTGTCACTCGTTTACAATAGCTACTCCACGTCATTCACATAGAATGCAAGGTTTATCTCCAGAGCATCTAGAAGGTTCTCAACCCTTGCCCACAAGCACACCTAGAGGCTCTCCTTGGCAGAGTGAAGTCCTAGTCGTCACCACACCACAAGTGGAGCACACTGACTCTCTAGAACGTTTTCGAATTACAAACACTCGATAGGACTTTAGACTTAACCCCGATTCTGAGAGACGTTTTATGCGAGCTGAATCTTCCGGAGACTTAATTGTTGTGTATTCCGGATCTCCGACTGGACCCTTCCCCAGTATAGAAGGTCAAGATCCTTTTTGGTCTACAGGTGTTTTTCGACGCGACCTTTTTGGTCCAGGTTCACCCGTGATTTATGAAATTAATCCTCTTGTGATTTTCGAGATCTCTAATATCGAGACAGTACCGTTGACTACCGCTTATCACTTTATTGTCCCTACCGAAATGGCCCATCTTGTAGCTACTACAAGTGTTCCAAACGAATTTCCTGCGGTTAGTCTTGCTCCCATCAACACACCGTGAATGCCCAACATCAATCTGACACTACCACCTAGATATCGTGCGTTGAATGCTACCATTCCTACTCCCGCGCAAACTCCATTCGGCTCTCCTAGTGGTCCTTTTTCTTCTGGGCACTTTCTTCCCGGTTTTGTTCCAACACTCCCTCAATTTCCTTTTGGAGGACCTTCTTCATCTTCTACTGGAAATCCTAATCCTAGTGGTGCTATTCTGTCATTCAATCTAGCTTATCAGCTTCCGGTTGGGGGACAATCTCATCAAGGTAGTATAACTCAACCCCCTCTCAGTTGGCAAATGCCAATTGGAACATTGCCCTCAACTGGTACACCACCTTCAATGGGAGGGGCAACCCTGCCTTATGGGAAGAACATACCACCATCCTTGGCCCAGTATTGGAATAAACTGATACAAAATCCTCCTCCATCGGCTGGGGGATAGAAATTTCCAGCTACATCTGTCACACCCCCTAGCATGGGCCAACCATATCGCGGTTCATTCAATCCCATTTGGGGGTCGAATCCTCAAACTCAAGCCCCTCTTCCAGGGTATAATCTGATGAGATACTATCCTGTCCAACCACCACCGAATATGCTTGGATCTTCAAATTATATGAATACTGCTTATGGTCCTACTGGTTTGCCGACAGGGCTTCCTCCCCAAAGCCACAAGTACCCAACAAGTGAATCGATAGTTACCCTTTCTCGCTACTTTGGATTTGCTGGATTTGTTTAGGATTTTAAATGATCCTATTTGTCACTGTCCCCAATGTCTTGTTATACCAACCAAGCTTCCCTCGAACATTCCTAAATTCGACGACAAAGTGGGAGAGGACCCAAATAATAACGTTATGACTTTTCACCTATGGTGTTCATCCAACTCCTTGATGGATGACTCTATTCATTTATGTCTTTTTCAATGAACCCTTACCGGTTCTGCTGCGAAGTGGTATATTGAATTGCCACGAGGTTTCTTCTCTGATTTTAACACCCTAGCCATGGCTTTCCTTACGCATTACCAGTTACCGATCCGTTATGACACGGGAACCAAGATTTTGACTTCCTTCAAACAGACTAAAGGCCCTCATATCTCTTATCACATCCATGAGTGGCAAAGGAGACGATGTCTCATTAAACTTGAGCTCCCCGATCAGTTACTGGCAGAATGGTTTACAAAATCATTTGTGAACGAAATTGGTAAGGACATTGCCATGGGTGGCATTGTTACGAAAGAGCAGGCTATAAGTCATGCTCAATATCTGGATCTTGTTTATTCACAAATGGGAACTCTTTACGATTTATTACCTGAATTACCTCGTCCTAATGCTTCCATCACTTCAACTACTCCAGCTGCCTCGCATGCAGCTGACGGTGTGATTGGTACTTCCCAAGCCCAATCACATGTCAATTCAAGCACAAACCCTAAATTTTCTTCTTCTAATGTTCAAAATGCTCCGTCTCCTGCCACTCCTACTGGAAAAACTTCTGAGTTAAATGTTGTCCAATCTACCCTAGCTGGTAAAAACAAATCTAAAAAGGGGAGAGGCAAGAATAAGGAGGGAAAAAATAATACTCAAGCAGAGAAAATAAACCTACTCTTGTTGATGACCGGGATAAGCACAAACCCCGATACCCTTTCCTTATCTGTGGTGATGATCACTACATGAAGGATTGTCCACGACGTGCCGAGGTCACTAAGTTCCTTCAGGGAGCCCCGAAACCACCTGCACCGACTATCTTGTCCCAACCCTTCCCGTCTCAACAACAAGGTCAGTTGGTCATCCATGACCAACCCTCATCTTCTACCACTTCTTATGTTTTGATGTGTAATGGTGATTCTAAGCAGAACAACGTTGCACTCATGACTCGAGCCAAAGATTATTCTCCATCTAAGAAGAAGGTTAACGATTTACCCCCCTCTTTGGTACAATCCTCTCCCACAACTCCACCTATAGACGGTCCTCTTCATCTCGAACAACCGAGCCTCGACAAAGTTCTGCGACCCCCACCTAAGGGCATCATTCGGAAATTGACTTTCAATCCTCATGCTCATGCGGCCCAGAACTACAACATTGTTGAAGATCTGGCCCAGGCACCTTCAACGATGTCAACCCTTGAAGTACTTCAAACTTGTCCTGCACAATGGAAGGAACTGTTGAAAGCTATTGGTGGAATTGACTCAACGGATAGGAATTTAATAGTCTTTGACTTGGAAGATCACATTCCATGGTTACCCCCTCAACTCGTGTTCCAGATACAAGTTGTTGTCTCTGACAAGAACATTTGTCGAACTGTTATCGATGAGGGTGCCTCGATGTGTGTAATGTCTTTTGCTTGTTGGAAAGCCATTGGCTCTCCTCCTTTGAACGAATCCCAGAACACACTTAAAGCCTTCAATGGCTCTTTTTTTAAGCCCTACGGTGTTCTTCCTTCATTGCCCATCACATTAGAAGGTAAGATAGTCCAAGTTGAAGTGGAATTCTTTGACGCTCCACTTGATTATAATCTTTTGCTTGGCCGCAGCTGGATCGATTCCATGCGTGCCATTGTGTCGACAATTTTCCATGTAGTACATTTCCCTCATCAAGGAAAGGTTGTTACCGTCGACCAACTCGCCTTCTTCAATTCTGATACTCGTACTGGCAACCAACCATTTATTGCTAAAACCCCACCAGGTTATGAGAATGTTGGTGTAGGCATTTTAAAGGACTCCTCGTTAATGGGTACTTTTTCCATTCCACCACCCGATGTTCCATGCTCGTCAGTTGCTTCTATCAATATGATCTCCACCATGCCTCACGAACTTCCTACGTCTTCTGACCCTTGGATAGTCCATTCCCCTGGAGATCATATTCGTTTCGGCGACATAATGTTGTTAAGTCCGGTTGAGTCTGCCTATCAGGCCATTCAATCGGCAACACCTTCTATCCCCTCTCTTGATGAGTTGTCTCCCGATCCTTTTCGTTTTATTTTTCCCATTGACGAGATGATCATGTCCATCATGGAGGACACCCCTTGGGATGATGGGCATCATCGTTCCATCCTTTTTCTAGAGAAACATACTCTTGAGAACTACCAATGGATTTCGACTTCGTCGACCGTTTTCTGTCATCTCGACAGTTCCCGCGAATACACACGATGTCTTTGCTGAAGGGAACTTAAGCAATATCTCACCCATGATTTCCATTGACATATCCATCAAACCTGGGATTTTCAAAAATGTCCATATTGGAGCTTCATGTTCTTCCGACGAAATCGTCACCTATACGTCTCTTTTCAAAGAATTTTGTGACATCTTCACCTGGAGCTATGAAGAGATGCCAGGTATCGACCCTGCAATTGTTGTACATGAGATAAAGACATACCCCAGTGCTAAACCCATCTGGAAACGCCTTCGTCCAGTTCACCCACGTAAAGCAGCTGCTATCAAGCTCGAAGTTGAGAAACTTCTAAAAGATGACTTTATTTATCCGATGGCTCTCATAGACTGGGTTTCCAATCCTGTCCTGATTGACAAGAAAGGAGGTACTATTCATGTATGTGTTGATTATAGGGATATTAATAAAGCATGTCGAAAGACAATTTTCCTACCCCCTTCGTCGATCAGATTGTCGATGATTGCGCCAGAAGTGAAATCTTCTCTCTCATGGATGGTTTCTCCGGTTATAATCAAATTAACATTGCTCATGAGGATCAACATAAGACTGCTTTTATTTGTCCTTGGGGTACTTTTTCCTATTGGAAACTCCATTTCAGTCTTAAGAATGCAGGCACAACTTTTCAATGCGCTATGTCTTATGATTTTCATGATATCAAGCATATCGTTCAACCCTATTTGGATGATTTACTAGCTCATTCTATGCGCAGAGTTGATCACCCAACCCACCTCTGGGCTATTTTCGTTCGCTGTCGGTTCTACTAGATACGTTTAAATCCTCATAAGTACATTTTATGTGTGGAATCCGACCGTCTTCTAGATTTTATCATTTCGCATCAAGGGATCCAGGTGGATCTTTTGAAGGTTGAGGCGATCCTTAATCTCCCTCCTCCTTCTACACTGTGCCAGTTGCAAAGTTTGCAAGGGAAAGCAAACTTTATTCATCGTTTTATCCCTAATTACGCCGAGATAACTCATGGTTTTATGCGGCTATTAAAGAAGGATTCAGAGTTCATCTGGGATACCATTGCCAACAATTCTTTTGAAGCTTTGAAGTTGTCTCTAACGCAAGCTCCGCTTCTCTTTCCTCCCAATTAGAGTCGCGATTATTTCCTTTATCTTGTTGCCTTGAAGTACACTATTGGCATGGTTCTCGTCCAAGAGGATGATGTGAACGATGAACATATTATTTACTACTTGAGTCAAAGCCTCACACCAACTAAAATCAAGTATCAACATGTCGAAAAACTGGCCTTGGCTGCCGTTCAACTTGTCCAATGCTTCTGGCACTATATCCTCTCACGCAAGACTATGGTGATTTCTCATTGCAACCCTATGTAACATATTTTGACATGTCAATTGCTAGGGGAGAAATACTCCAAATGAATTGTGATACTCCAAGAGTTTGACTTGGAATTCAACCGCGCCAAGTCCAAGAAATCCTTATTTTTTGCTGAGTTGATATGTGATTTTCCTCACTCTGCAACGGAAAATGTAGCAGTTGATTCATTACCCGATGAATCTCTTTTCCTTATTAGCACTGACGATCTTTGGTATGGGGATATCATTATATATCTCCAAACCCAGACTTTCTGGCCTACTTTGTCTAGTACTGAACGACGTCGCATACACTATCAAGCTCGTCAATACATTATCCTCGGGGATACTCTTTACCATCGGGGAATTGAATCTATTTTTTGACGTTGTCTAACATTCAACGAAGCCGAGAAAGCTCTGAACGTATGCCATTCCAGAGAATGTGGTGGTCATATGTCTGGGTATGCTACTGCTCAGAAGATCTTACGCATAAGATATTTTTGGCCTTCTTTGTTTAACGACTGCATTACTACCGTTCAGAAATGCCATGCTTGCCAGACCTACAATCAGAAAATTCGGTCACATCCTGCTCCTCTTCACCCTATGGTCTCAGTTGGTCCTTTTTTGAAATGGGGCATCGATTTCATGACATGTCACCCTCACTCGGTCGGGGGGCATGGTTACATTATTTTATTCGTTGATTACTTTACAAAATGGGTTGAGGCGATGCCGACATTTGAAAACACTGGAAAGACTACAACATTGTTTCTTTTTAATCACGTCATAGCTCGTTTTGGTGTTCCCCAAGCTATCGTCACTGATCATGGTAGCCACTTTAGGAATTTTATGATGTCTGAACTTACTGACAAGTTGGGTCTTCACCATGATAACTCAATGCCCTATTATCCACAAGCCAATGGTCAAGTCGAAGCGATTAACAAATTTCTCATAACTATGCTTCGACGAATGATAGGGACTCATAAAACAAGTTGGCACACAATGTTTTTTCGACATTGTGGGCATACCGGACATCTGTCAAGTCCGCTACTAGGTTTACGCCTTTTGATTACTTTACAAAATGGGCCGAGGCGATGCTGACATTTGACAACACTGGAAAGACCACAACATTATTTCTTTTTAATCACGTCATAGCTCATTTTGGTGTTCCCCAAGCTATCGTCACTGATCACGGTAGCCACTTTAGGAATTTTATGATGTCTGAACTTACTAACAAGTTGGGTCTTCACCATGATAACTCAACACCCTATTATCCACAAGCCAATGGTCAAGTCGAAGCGATTAACAAAGTTCTCATAACTATGCTTCAACGAATGATAGGGATTCATAAAACAAGTTGGCACATAATGTTGTTTTCGACATTGTGGACATACTAGACATCTATCAAGTCTGCTACTGGGTTTATGCCTTTTCGGTTAGTCTATGGTGTGGAAGCCATTCTTCGTATAGAATGCGAGATACTCTCTCTGAAGCTAGTTGTTGAACTCCTACCCAACACTTCTGTTGAAGAAGAACGTCTATTGTATCTTATGCGATTAGAAGAAACTCCACATGATGCCACTCTAGTAATAGAAGCCCAGAAGAAACGTGTCAAGGCCCAATATGATAAGCATGTCAAGCCTCGCGTTTTCTCCGAAGGTGATCTTGTTCTTCTCTATGAATAGAATTGAGATGTGTTAGGAAATGGGAAATTCAAACCCATGTGGTGAGGTCCTTATATTGTTCGTCGAGTTTTGGAAAAAGGAGCGTCTGAGTTGGTAGATTATGATGGTATCCCTTTGAGTGAACCCAAGAATGGGTTGTACTTGAAGAAGTACTATGCATAAATCATCTGTGCACAAGTACTTGTATTTTAATGTATCATACTTTGTGTGTGTTACTATAGCTTTCTTTTGTTGTTATCTRGTCTCTGCCCTTATGTGACATTGTGTTTGATTTCCAGATGTCAGAGTCTTCACTACCCTATATTGGCTTCACTGATGGCGCTAGCCATAGTACTCAGAACCTTGCTTACACTGCGTGGGAAATCTATGCCCCAACAAATGAACTTGTATCTTTACGAGGTGTGTGCCTCGATCGTGCGACCAACAACATTGCAGAGTATAGCTCTGTTATTGAATTATTGGTTGATGCTATCTCGCACAGAATTCATCATTTGGTTGTGCGAATTGACTTGCAACTTGTAGTACTACAATTAAGTAATATCTACTCTATTCGAAGTCCTACTTTGTTATGGGTGTATTTGCGAATTCGCCTCTTGGAACGTTATTTTGATCACATTGAATATCAAGATATTCCTAGATGTCTAAATACATTAACAGATGCATTGGCTAATTATGTATTGGACAGACATTTGAATCATTTATAAGTCAAACACATCAAAATTCAAACAATATAAGGTAAACCGATAGAAGCTGTCTGTATATATAATGATCAAAAGAGTTTTTTACAAAAAGTTTGTCCGAAGACCAAAATGTCAAAATTTGAAGCTCATAGTTTCTACAAAGTGACATCATGGATGACGTTCATGGTAACACACGACTGCCCTAGCCACCCTATGGAGCAGTCGACTCATAGATGTAGATACCCCTACAGTATGACGTTGATCGCGTCGTGGAACCTCTTCCAGAGTCATGTCTGGAATGTCTGCAGTCAAGCCCTCTAGATTCTATTCCACCACTTGATAATCCTCAGCATACTATGGTTCTGCCACTACCTCTCCTCGCCACTGGATGGGAGAAGTGCTGGGAGATCTGTAAGGTCCAACATCTGTGTTATCAACAAACGATTTTGTATTAGTCTTTGGACGAATATATAAAACAAAAACATTTGAATATGATAAAAATTCACAAAAACATTTGAAAAGAAAAAATGTGTGTACTTCTTACCAAGGTCCCCCCACTGAGCATCCTCTGGAAATACCAAATCTAGATCTCCTCAGAAATCTAGCCTAGCATAAGCGTATTCATCAACCATCAACATCTGTGGTTGAAGCCAGTCAAAGAAAGTATCATCATATTTGATGATCGGTCCTGCTACGTGCTGGGCCATGAGCTGACACCCTCTTAGCATCTGTGGATCCCTTGGAGCTGGTAAATTCCACTCCACCTGTAACCTCAGTAATGGTACCGGCTCAAGGAAGAAGGATACCAGCAAAGATCCATACCCGAATTGCTTCAGGTCACCTCGCCTACATTTGGTCAATTGCTTTTTTATACTGCGAAGCACATCATCTGCCTAGTTGAACACTCGAGGCTCAGTACACTCAATAGCATACTGGAAGTAACTCTATAACGCCATGTGAGGAGCATAATTCCCAACCATTCGAGCTATAGTGAAAAGGATAGTACGAAGGGTCAAGTCTCATACCCCCCAGATAGCTACTTTTCCTTTCTTTCTCTCAGCCTCGAGAACGCAGTGTAAATTGCAGTAATCACTCATATTTATCCCCCCACATCTACTACCAGTCAAGCTCACATAGTACCCCCACCGTGAAAAACCAGTCAAAAAGTAAATGTCCTCAATGTCTAAGGACAGTATGTGGACCTCCACATGAAACACCTGCTGATCAGGGTCGCACTTCAAGAGCCCACAGTCTCTCAAAGCATCTATAGTAGGTGGATGATTTTTGGGCATTGTATTGTCTTCTTAATGTTCTCTTTCACGCCATTCAAGCACCATGTTGATGGCCAATTATCTGCATAAGAGACACAACAAGAAGATTAGCAATTATTTTCATGAATCCATTATTTTTCATTGGCTAATTTTTTTTTTTAAATTGAGCTTTGCGGTTCTCGTAGGTTCCCTGTGTGCACAGTGCGAGAACCTCGTAGGTGGCCTTAGGCTCACCTACGAGAACGCCTCATTCTCGCAGGCCCCATATAGCCTGCCTGCGAGAATGGCAACGCGCATGTAGGGCTTTGAAAATCAACTTAAAAATGAAAATTTAACCAATGAAATTACAAAATTAAACCATGAAAGTGTTAAGGATGAAGAGCCTACCTAACTGTCGCAGACGAATCGCTGAATGGTCTCTCGTAGCTCCCGCAATCTGACGCCAAACTTGGAGGGTAAAAGAGGGGTTTTTTGAGCTCAATAGTGGAAATGTAAAAATGATGTGGTAAAAAGAGTATTTACTCCTTTTATTTACTTTTACTATATAATTTTGGTTTTTTATAATTATTTATCGATTAAACCCTAATCCCTAATGTCATGTTAAGTGTAACTATTGTAGGCGTGATGATTTTGATGATCAAATACAGGGATACAGACATGTTTTTCTTTGTTATCGCGTGTTTTTGATTGTTTTTTATGGTGTTTATATAAAAACCTCAAGCGTGGTCTTTGTCCGTTCTTGCGCTCGTAAATACATGAGAACGCGATCGAGCGTACTTTTATCACTTTTTTGGGCTCAACAAGGTTATACCAAAAAGGAACCCCCCTAGAGTCCTCTTTAAGCTCTTTTCAGACTCTCTAAACATGAAAAGATTGTCGAGTGACCTTGTTATTTTCACGCTCGATAAAGTATTTGAAGTAAGCGTCTGGTGAGCGATAATTTATCTCTTTTTCGTTCTCGTCTAGACTATTTTACGAAAAAGGAACTGAGAGAGTTCTCTTTTAAGTGTTTTTCCAAACTCTATAATCATGAAAAACCTTCGAGTTTTCTAGCTATGGACTCGTTAAACAAACATTGCCAGACCTGTGATGGGACCGAACCACTCCTTCTTAGGGTTCGTTAAACATACTCCGAGGGACTCGTTCGAAGGATGAGCTTACATCAACAAGCATATGTTATCCTCCTCAATCTTGCATAAAAATAAGAGGTACTCGCCAGAAATGGTGGGGGAAAATTTGGGAAAGGGATATGTTTTCATCTTCGTATTAATTGGCAGTAAGTGTCGCTCTTGAACATGACACCCCCTATTTCATCATTTGAAGCCGGTTTGGGAAATCCATTTGCCTCTCATTCAATTTGCTACAAGGTCATTCCCTGTGTCGTCTTTGAGTCAATGTTGTCAAATCATTGGTCGTGTCATTCATATGTTCAAGAGAAGTCCATCTGAAACCCATATTGAGTCAGCCATCTGCAGTTATCCATTCTCTTTGTGTCGACCTTCCCTGTGTCTAGTCCAATTCACATCATACTCTGTTTCACCTTCAAAATCTGTTACTCATTTCATGTCATTGATAGGGGATACATCAAGGCCCTTCTATGACGAGTTTTGTTCTGTCGACTTCAGCTCATTATCCGAAATCAAGACTTAGAAATTATTTGGTACCTTGGAGATTACATGCCTCAATGGCAGGTTTCCTCACTTTCGACAGTGGATTTACATCATTGACCCCTGATCGAGAGACTCTATCGAATATTAAACTTCAACTCATTCATTCACATTCGATGGATTGTACTATAGTACCTTGGGAGTCATTGACATCAATGGTGATTTCCCTCGCACTTGTTAATGGTTACATCAATGACCGGTAATCAAGTGGTTTCTACCATGTTCGACTTCGACACATGTAATCACATGGTTAGATTTGTACTTTGGGCGACGAGATTGAAGACCCTGGATCTCATCTTTGTGATCCAGGTTGCGATGGAGTATGTATAATTTGCGATACATAGATCCACTGTGTATGTCTCGTGGCTATGTCATCTTGATTTGAAATTTCTCGCATAGATCCACAGTGTATTCCAGTGGCTATGTTATACTTTGATGGCATGGATCCATAGTGTATGATTGGTGGCCATGACCCATGTCTATAATGTCATCAGTCTGTGATCTGAGTATGGGAATGACTACCTCAGAATTGATATATATGATATTCTACAGATGCTTGATTGTTTGCAGGTTTTTGATTAGATGTGCTCCTGGTTCTCGACACACACATGCAGCTTACAAAGTCTATCGGATGTCACTGATTCCAACCTCATACTTTGGGGGCATTATGTTACCCATGATTTTGTTTGTCATGATGATGTATTGATGATGGTGTACTCAGGCTCTCCATAAGAACTTTTACCTGAGAAAAGTTACTTTCATCTCTTCCAAGAAAACTCCATTTTGAAGACTGTTCGCAGGTTGCTAGTATACTTGGGTACGAGAATGTATGATTCTTGTAGGATTTCTTAAGCCAAGGTGTGAGAAGTTTGCACTGTGTTTAACTACTAGGGTGAAAACTCTTCCTAAAGCAAGGAAAAATATGAATTCTCAAAGCTTCTAGAAGGGAATCTTCTAGAAGGATGGGTTAGCATTCGAATGGTTATCCTAGTACTGGATTCCATGATATTTTGGGATCATTCTTATCCAAGTAACTAATTTAGTCTCTCCTATATATTGAAAGAATTCTCATGAAAAAGGTTAAGCAAGATTCATTGGAGAATTGGTGAAAGAATTGTGTGAAGGACTGAAGCTACAGTTGTTTGGAGACTCCAATAAGTTTATCCAAAGGAGTTGATCTTCTTCATGCAAGTGAGAAAGTGTGTGTGTTGGAGCCAAGGACCATAGAAAGGAATTTTGCGACATCAAGGCTCAGGTTGTAATCTTTACTTTCCATTAATATGATACAGTAACATGTCCCTTTCCCATAAAGATATTTCCACTTTATTGTATAATTCCTTGATCATATACATAGATTGACTGTTGAATAGATTGTGCTATCTTCACTTTGGTTGGTTTGTGTTGTCTTGGTCTTGACTGCACAAGAGCACTGAAGCGAAGCGGGAGCAACAAATACTAAAGGAAGCGATAATAAGGTATGTTATTTGTTCTTGCCTCCTATTTAATTCAATGGTCAAAATCTAGGGAAAGAGTCATGTTCTGTCTTGCTTTGCTCTAGATCTAGGTGGATCTAGGGAGATCAGTTAGTGTGCGCACCTATGGATTTATCCAATAACAGTATCCCCAGGGTGGGGGTGAACCACGTAAACACTGTGTTATGCTACTTTGTGCTTTGTCTTGATCTGTTTACATATTATTTTCTAAGTGCTTTGATGTATTTAGATAGATCTACTTATGCTTTGTGCTTATTATATGTGAGAATGTTAGATCTGATCTATATATCCATTCTTAGTGCATGATATGCTCGATCTGATCTATTTACCTATGCTAAGTGATTAATTACATTAGATTAGTGTGAATGCTGTGAAGATATGTTTTATCAACGAAGTGGGTATTGATTGCATCTTGAGGAACTGATGGTGCTATGTGCTTTACTAAGTAGTACAATCACATATATGTGTCCTAGCTAAGGTTGCAGACACCCGAGTCTTGCAACCACCCCTGCCTCTACCTCAAGTGAGACTTCATATTCTCCACAAGTGTTGTAGCATTGAACCCTGGGTATGTCCCTATGCCAACAAATGGTTCCGTTGCCAGGACCTGAAACTGTGATTTTTGGGAACAGAGAAAGAAGAAGTTTTGTGCAACGATTCAACCTGAGATTGTGAAATCTCTGTGCATAGATCTTTTCCCTAGTGCATAGATATGTTCCCTAGTACGCAGTATCCTACTCGATTTATAAATATTTGTGCTAAAGAAGGAATCTCGATCTAAAGAAAGGAGTTCAGATCTGAAGGAAAGAAGCAAGATCTGAAAGCTTTGTGCTCTAAGAAAGGAAAAAGTAATATTTTTTTATTAAAAAAGGGAAGATCTGCAAGCTCTGTGCTTTGATAATGGTAAGAATAGTGAAAAGTTTTAGATCTGGAAGCTTTTTGCTCTGTAGAAGTAAGATAAGTGGAAATTTTTCTTTCTAAAGTATGGATCTAGGTATGATTGATAGGTTTTGTACTAGCTTGAAAACTAGGGTATTAATAGATGAAAGAAGGCTTGATATGAGTAGAGATGATAAGAATAGTGAAAGATATGTTATACCTATGCATAGAAAGAATGTTTGGACTAACAAATGGATGCATGATCCTAGAAAGAATGTTTTGCAGGATAGTTACCATGATCCTAGTGCGCAGTCCCGAAGAAGCTGGGGATCATTTAAAAGAAAGGGAGGATTAACCCTCTGTTATAGTTGCAAAAGACCAAGACATTTTTCTAAGGATTTCCCTGGGAAAATACCTGGTTGTCTTTGTTGTAAATCTATGGACCATGAAGTGTTGGATTTCCCTAGAATGATTGCTAAGCTAGAAGAAATGAATTTGAATAAAGAAAACCCTAAGGCATATCCAAAAATGGAAGAACCCCAGAAAGAATCAAAGAAAGTATTGTTGCAAATAAACGAAACCCTGAATGACCATCGACATGTCAGCCTATTAGAGATATTCAAGGAAAAATAATGCAATGAAGTAAGAATAGGAAACTTAGACATTAACTATATTCTAGATGAAGAAACACAGGTGAATATCATGACAGAAAGAACTTAGGAATCCATAGGGAATCTTGCTATCATCCCTTCATTAGGAGTAATAGGACTATTTAGAGGAAAGATAATAAACCTATGTGGGAAGCTCGCTCGCATACCTATGAACGCTAATGGAACTTCGACAAAAGAAGGTTTTGAGATTATTAAATTTATTGAAGACAACGCCCTGTTTACCATGTTACTAGGAAAACCTTGGATTGATAGAGATCAAGCCAGATGAAAAGAAGAATAAGAAGTTTTGAAGAAGAATAAACAAGAGTTAAAATATTTCATGACCATAAGGATCGCACACTTGATTGTAGAACAGGAGAACAGATTGAAGCTATTTAACACTAGCAACCCATATGTCGAAGCTTCAAGAACATTAGAAGACCCATAGAATACCGAAGTACCTACCCCAGACAAAGACAAAGTATTATCCAGGAATCCTAGGGAAGAATATTAGCAACACGAAGTAACTATGTTAAAAGAAGATAAGAATCAGAATGGAAAAAGAACTACCGAGACGAAGCTCACTAGAAAAAAGGCTAGAAAGTTAAGTAAGAAGAGAGCTAAGATTGAAAAGTTGCAGAAGGTTCCAGAAGGAACTTCACAGACAAAAATTTTGCAGAATGGAAGATTTGCTAGGATATCAGAACAACGATATATGGCACTTTGCCATGATGAAGCAATATAGCCATTGGGGACATTATAACCATTCAATCGATGCTCTGAATGGGAAGAAAGGAAATTATGGTTTGTCATAAGACCATTGGACTGCGCCATAATGAACTGAACAAGAGTTAATGGAGTCTCATACCCATTGCAAGTGAACCGTTGTCAAGTTCTCTATTTATCCCGCCATGCCATGCAACAAGAACACTTTTTGAGAATTCGAGCTCACATATTAAGCCGAGTTTATACAGTGATTATGGCACTCTTTCTTTCTATTTCAGTACTGTGTCTAAGTTGTTCCCCGAACATGCGATTGTTAACCCCGAGTGCGTATGTCGAAAGAATTGAGCGTTGCAGAGAAAGTTGTTGAAGAATTTTTGATCTACCTAATGACTGAAAGAGTCATGTTAGAGAGAGGATTATCCAAATGTGTACAAGCATCATCCACGAGAGGACTGCTAGCCTCTCTGTCAATTGCTCGAGCTGGACCATCTCGACAAGTTGATGAAAAGAAAACTAAGCACATAGATGATCTCATGAATGCTAAGTTGATTCTGAGAATTTTACCCACCTATCTACCACCTCTGAGCAGCACAATCAATCGAGACAGTGTGCCTAGTGAATTTGAGTACTCTTTGGTCACTACGTACCTCCCAAAGGGGATACGTGCAGTTCGCACAGACCAAGAAAAGATTGCAACGTTGAAGTTTAGCGAATTCAACCTCGGCGATAAGAAGGTCTACAACATCCTCACCCCACATAAATACCTGACCAAAACAAAGGGAAAGAATTTGAAGATAGTTCCCTAGTCATGGACTATGAACCTCACGCAGTCCACACTGCTCAATGTCATGAAGATTCCTCACTTTGGAAGGCACCAAGAAGTGAATGCATGCGTCAAGATACTGTTGTCATGTTACCGTGGTGGATACTTGTTGTTAAACTGCTCTATCATAGTGGATCCGACATTGATCAATTGGATCACTGATCTTAGCATGAAAGGACCCGACCCATAAGATTTCTATCCTGGAAAATCCATGGACTACGCTTTCGCACAAAGGATCAAGGAAACTTATGAAGATGTCAAGAAGGGAACGCAAGGCTACAAGGTAGCTTCTATCTAGAGTGGCATAGTGCACCTAGCCTATCAATTGATCTCAGGAAATTTAGTTCGCAAGAACCGACCCACCCAAGTGATTAGATTTGTAGTCGACCTCGTAGGAAAAGTGCGCGGAGGGCCTACAAATGAATTGGGTGAAGTACGTTGTGAACCAGTTGGAACTAGACTGCAAGGAAGTGCAAAATCAGGGATATTAATTCCACTTCAGCTGGGTTCTAATCATGATCTCTTTCATCGCATGGGAGATGTCGAAAGGTGTGACCTTCCCGAACATCGAGCCCTTTGAACCTCTGGACGCGAAGTTTAGTACACTGTGGTATTCCAGTGACATGAACAAGAAATGAAGTCAAATGCCATGTTCCATACATATTACAACCAAATAAAGACAAACATCCAGTCTGAGCCTCGCATCATGCCAAATACTCTCCATTAGTTTTGGCCTTTAATGAAATTCATCACGGACCGCCATTTCATTTATATTACAACGCGCACTGACGAGCACAAGCAACAACTTCAGTCTTACTACAAACTGATAGAGGAGGACTTAGAAGAGATTACTAAAGACTGGTTGAAAAACCTCCTCATTCCAGTATATCTTGTAGAGATGTCCAACATTGACAGTCTAGAAGCAGTGCATGATACACCTGTACCTAGAAAGAAAAAGAAAAATGAAGAAGCCCAAAAGGTAAGTAGTACCTCAACGAAGAATGCTTCCATATCAACTACGCAAGGAGAAGATGGCGGAGATATAGATGGCGTAGAAGTTGAAAAGAAGAAAGGAAAGGTTACACTGCCTAGAGATGAGGAGGATCCCTCGAAGAAAAGGAAGGTTCCCCCCCCGAAGCCTTCTTCTTGGAAGAAATCAAAATCCTCTATGACAAAAATGCAAACTACCCTCACCTCAGATGACTTTGATTTCATCATAGAAGCACTAAACGATGCTTCATTGGAGATAATGGAGAAGCAAGAGGCTCAGTAGGAGGAGATATACAATTGAATTAAGGTTGAACTTCAAGGGGTGCAATAGGCACTGCATTCCAACCGCGCAGTTTCCACTGCACCTCTGCCATTGGAAACACCAGAACTGAGAGATGAGTCAGCTCAACTCCACCAAATTTTTGATACAGTCGAATCTCTCCTTCGATGAGCATAGGAAGAAACAATGCAAGCCACCCAAGCTTTAACACAAGTACAGGGAGAAATTTTAGAGCAATGCAATACTATAGAACAGGAAAAGCTTTCTCTCCAAGCGAAGTGGGACGAAGAAAGAGCACAACTACAACAAATCAAGGAACGTGCTTCTTATATGTTTAGTATAGTGCACTCATTAATTATCAATCTGGGATTTGTAATCAAAAGAGCTACAAGACACCAGTAAGAAAGGTAATTCTAATGTCATGAGTATAGAACTATTCTAGATTACCTCTACTGGAAACAAAACAAACTAGCAAACAGAAACACACTTTGGTTGTCTTTCATTCATGTCCATGAAACAAAATCAAATTCATAAAAATAGAGCATATGCAAAAATAGAGTGAGTAAATATCTCTAAGCAATCATATAATTGAAATCCTAGTCTAAACTATATTGCTATCATCTGAAATAATTAAAGCTTTAGTTAATATAACATTTACACTATTGAAATCAAATTCTAATACTAATCTACGAATATGCTAACCTTTGTTTGGCAGTGGGCCCTTGCCTCTTCAACAAGTCAGCGACGGGAGTCTACAGTAAGATTGCTTTCAACCCACACATTACTCTTACTCAAACTTCAAAACATAGAATCAAACTATGTTAACAACTCAACTCACATTCAATCATAGACAATCAAGACATGGAGATAAATGAAGTCCTTCTATTAATCTTCACCCATAATATGTTCTGCAATATGTAACATTGCTTCACATGCTATATTATGCTAACTATCTGATGGAAAATGTTTAACAGGTAGTGTATGCTTGTCATTGGTGGCAAGTACAGCAGTGAAGATGGCATGAGTATAGGAAGAATGTAACAGACGGGCACTAGAAGTATTTTGGGAAGACGCTGCAGAACAAGCAAGGAAGATCAGCAGAAAGGCAGGCAAGGAAGAAGAACAACAACACAAGGATAATGGCATGGAAATATTGGAAGAGTAAACTCCATTTTAGAGTTTTGTAGATCGGGACTTGAAGGTGTCAAGAACTTACACATCAAGAATGTGAAATTGTGAAATGGCGAAATCGCGATATGCGAATTCACAAAAATATCTTGACCGTCAGGACACCAAGGAATGTGGACCATTGATCAAGCATGAAGAAGGCCTGTGAAGTGTCAAAATCACAACAAGATCTGAATCATTGGATCCATAGGACATGTGGAGAAAGATCGTCATGTCACTTACTCGAAATTCAAAGGAATGGGGTTCCCTAACCTCTCGAATTCGCGATATCTGAAATTGTGAAACAATCTTAGCCATTAGATCGAAGTTTGATTTGGACCATCAATCCAACTCCATCTTGGAGTTTCGCCTATCGCGACTTGGAGTGACAAGAACCTCCATCAAAGGGATCAAGAAATGCAAATTCACGATGAAATCTGGACCGTATATTCATCGAGATCGTGGAATGTTGATCTCATCTCTATCTCAGAGCTTCGCAAATCGCGACTTGGAGAGGCAAGAAACAATACCAAAGGACTATTGAAATCGTGATATGTGAAATTGTGATATAATATGAGCCGTTGAATCAAGATCACATCTGGACCACCGATCCAACTCATGTCAGCAAACCACGTCATCTAAGAACACGTGGCACAACCAGGCAATGACAAGTGTCAAAATGATTTAACATTTCAGGCATAAGAAAGTCATGAATCAGAGTGACATGTGGCAGTTATTCGACACGTGTCAATCCATGTATGACGTCAGCAGGTTTACATCACTTCGGAGTTTTAGAAATGAGGAGTTAGAGATGTAAAAGAACATTCACCACAGGAATACTGAAACTACGATATGCAAAATCGTGATTTAATTGTAGTCGTCAGATCAAGGTGTGATCTAGACCGTTGATCTGACTCCATTTCATAGTTTTGTGAATCGCAATTTGGAGAGGCAAGAACTCCTATCATAGGAGTCTCGAATTTTCAAACCTCGATATCATGATATACGAAATCACGAAGAGATCAGGACTGCCGAATCACTTAGATTGTGGACCGTTGATACGACTCCATTTTGGAGCTTCAAATATCAGGACATGGAGCATCAAAAGACTCTACCATAGGAGTGTCGAAACCCCGAAATGCCAAAATACGAAACACATTTTGGCTCAACTTGTGGTCACAGCCATTGGTCACATCGGCGAAAGTTGAAGGAGGGAGTTAGAGTAGCCAAGCTCCTTTTCGGAGCTCGTGACATGGAGAGTCAAGATGTCTCATCGGTGAATCCATGATTTGCAAAAGTGTGAAATGAATAAATAATGACAGAGTTAATCCAACGGTGCTGGTAAATATAATCGCGATCGGAGGGCTAATGTTGCCCCTCGCAATCTAACTGCTGGAAACCATTGATGGTCTCTATAAAAGAATTTGAAGAGACTTCTATGTCATCACCAGAGGAGCTGAAGTGTCTCCAAGCTTCTTCCAGTAAATGAAGACGATTCTTAGAGGAATTGACAGATGGATGAGCGATAACCGGAAAACAGAGGTAAAAATCTCGACTGTGTTGTAGATGAGGACAAGTCAAAACTACCAGAGAAGCTGAGGAATCTCAGCAGAACAGCCAATCATATTGAACGCGTGGTAAGACCGCCAAAGAAGCTGAAGAGTTACCATGATGATTCAAACAGAGCACTTGAGTTGTGGAGGAGTTAGGCGCAGGGTGAGCATGCAGAGGCATGATGAATATTGCATGCACAAGCAGCACAGAGGCTATAAGAACATAGAAAAAAGAAGAGAGTGGGGTTGTTGTTGTTATCGTGGATGGTGTTGTTGAGGTTGTTGTTGTTGTGGGAGTTGTTGTGGTCGTTGTTGTTGAAGGTGATTCATGCAAAAAGGAGGAGAATGCATCAGCTGAATTGAACAGAAGAGGAACTGTGTAGTGAAAGGACATGGTGCACAGAGCATAAAAAGAAGAAGAACGGACAACGTAAGTCATGTGTGTAGGAAAGCAGTGAGGCAGACAAAGCAATGAAATGCAGCAGAATAGTGATGAGTCTGGTAAGCCACTGTTGAACATTATATCACTGTAGTAAGTTTCAATAGCAAAGATTCATATTCCAGGGTGGTAGGGAGGTTCTAGGGAGGACTGTTTTCCTCAGAGGTTCAAGTGGGTGCTTGAACACAAGGAGTTGTAGCTTCCATCTAGTTGCAACCAGAGAAACCAGGGTGGCAGGGTGGTGCAAGGGAGAACTCTTGTTCTCTGTTATACAGGTTGGTGCCTGTATGATTGGAAGTTGGTGCTGGAAACACTCAGGGAGTTGGTGCTTCCTTATAGTTGGTGCTAGAGAAACTAGGGAGTTGGTGCTTCCTTCTAGTTAGTGCTAGAGAAAATAGAGAGTTGGTGCTCTCAGCAAGTAGCATCTTGCAAAACTGAGGTTTTAGCCTCATTATGAGTTGGTGCTCATGTGTATGATAATGTAAAGAATGTAACTATTACTTATCATATAAAGAAAAATAGGTTTTTACCCTGTATGGGCTTCCTCGGGAAATATCTGTCTCTGTGTTTCTCATATATGTGACTAATTTTGAATGTGCCATTGTTTATTTCCCTGCATTATTGTGATCATCATTGAGTTCCTTGTAAATATTTTAAAGAAGCATAAATTTTTTAAGAACCGTAACAACAGATTCACCCCCCCCTCTCAGTTGCCCAACAATTGGTATCAGAGCCGGCCCCCTTTTTTATCTAAGGGTAGATCCTAGAGATTAAACATGACAAGCCATGAAGGGACTTCAGTCACTAGGCCTCCTCTATTTGATGGAACGATTTTTTCCTTATGGAAGGTTAGAATGAGAACATACCTAATGGC